>JAOUQU010428353.1:0-10343 GCA_028566735.1 Ammoglanis amapaensis | reverse complement strand
ACACACACACACACACACACACACACACACACACACACACACACACACACACACACACACACACACACACACGTACTCTCTCTCTCTCTCTCTCTCTCTCTCTCGCTCTCTCTCTCTCTCTATCCTGTAGTGTCATCTGCTGGAGAATTGCTCATATTACACAAGTTAACAAGAACTTCTTATTCGAGTTATTCATCCTCATTTTAAAATTTGTAACTGATTTATGCTGGGCAGGCAGAAACAATAAATAAAAACAAAAGCCAAGAATACACCCAGTATATATCACAGGGTACCTATCATTCACAATGAAAGTAGTTAAAGCACATGAAAATGTCAATAATATTCCCAACACCTAAGTTATACCACATAATAAAATACCATTCATTATACCATTATACCATTCCTAAAAATGGCTGTTCCAACTACAATATGTTCTCATCAACAGACACCAGCAGTCCGGGACTGTCCGACAACACATAGAAACTGCCCTGATTGTCACACCCATCCAAAACATTTAGTTTTGTTTTTACATTACTTGTTTATTTATTATGCTTTAAGTAGGGTGGATGATTTTGGCATTCCAGAGACCCAACAGCTCTTTAGTCTTAAGACTAGATAGACATGTACTTTGTCCAGATGCATAACTAATATTAAAGTTTAGAGACACTAGACAAGCAGTCAAGGTGGTCCTTTTTAAGGGTCTCTTTGAAGAACGTTTCCCACCGTGACCCAAATAAGGATCATGCGGTGGTCAAACTAAATAATGTATGAATGGATATAATAAATGTTTGCTTTTTATGCTTTAATCCATATTAAATCAAATGTTCAAATAGTCAACAGCCAGTGCATTTGAAATAGAGACTATGTAGTCACATACAAAAAGAGTTTTGTTGTGTTAATGTGCGATTCTCCAGAATGAACTTTAAATTGAACGATACAATAGACATACATAAGCTCTTTCTACAGTCTGTGGTTGTCTTAACTTAAATAATAGCCAGTTGTCTGGCCTAAACACATGCCTGTAGTAAGCATGAGACTAAAGAAGTGTTTGTTATCCAGGGTTGTATAAGAGGAGTTGTCCGTAAACATCTCTTGCTGTTTCTAAGACACTAAATGCTTTTGCAGGGCTATAACAATTCAACCCTTGTGAAATTTACCCTTGACTTGAGTATCATCAGCCCAACAGTGTGCATATTCCTGACCGTAAAATATTCAACACTTGTATGCACATTTTGACTTGGTCTATAAGTATGTACTGTATGTGTATGTATTAAACTTCTAGCAGTAATGTAGTAAATACTTATTTTAGCTTTGGTTTGTTTCTCCAGGATCTAACGATCTCAATAAACTGGATGGCTGCTCATGCAGGGTGGAAGATGGTCTGGGTATTCTTCATAACTGATGCAATTATAACTTTTTGCTGATCAATAGTGCCTGTACATTGCGGTTTAGAAATAAGGTGTTAATCAGGGTGTGTCTCTCTATACACAAAGCTGATCTTTAATAGACTTGCCTTAAGTAGGCGAAAAATAAATCATTGAACAACAGAGGGCTATGTCAGTAGCAAGAAAAAGTAATGCAAACATGAGTGAATAGAGCCAAAAAGAGGCATAATTTTACACCCATGTTGGAGTGTCATCGGTGGGCCGGGCGATTTAGCGCTGGAACGGCAGGAGAAGTCTGGAGAAAAAAGTGTTGGAAAGAAAATAATAATATGACTAACAGATAACAATAGTCATTGCCTTCGGCAATCACAGTAATTAATTGTGACCAGTTTGTTTTCAGTGTGTATTGAATAGCATTGATGCCATATCTGTTAATTAGAGCAACAGCAGTTAGTTATGGGCAAAACCTTCAGGAAGTTTTGCTGCATTATATACATACATGCAGTTGTGTGAGCTTTTTTAGATTACTTTAATTAAAGATTTCAAGACTTTCAAGACTTTCAAGAAAACTTTCAATCACATACAATTATTTTGTGAGGAACTGCATCCTCACACTCAAGCTGTGTGCCTCCTTCCATCCTCCGTGCCTCCCTCACAGCTCTTCCCACTAGAATATCCACACAGTAAACAAAACAAGTAGGTAGGATGAAAAACGCGAGTCAAAAACACTCGTGCATGGAGCCAAACAGCTTTTCATCCCGCTCGACCTTTATCCAACACTACTTGTTTTCTACAGAATCAAAACCCTCAGCACCTCTTTTTATGTACTTTGCTTTATAAAAACAGATGCAAATTACAAGAAGAACATATGCTTATTTGCCTTGCTTCTTCAGTTCAGCGTTCTAGTTCACGAGCATTGAGGTGTCCAGTTCATGAGCTGTTTGTATGTTTAAATAATTTCCATAAACCGACCAACCCATGTAGTCACATAATGGTCTAACGTTAATGTTAAAATGTAACACCATCACTAACGTTGGGTTTATTTTAGCCAGTATAAAGCGCCTCATTTAAACACACAAACACTAACCGGGTAAATTCCACCCATTAAATATGTTACTGTCTATGACTAATGTCAGGTGAAAATCACCTATTGAAAAAAACATAGATAGGAGAAGGGTATCAACCAAATCATTAATAACATCAATAAGCATTCTGAAGCTTCCCCTTTGTCTTTCATCTTGGTAATTCTGTTCTATCTATTTTTCTGTGTGTGATCTAATTGAGCTTGATTTTAGACTGGAGCCTTGTACAGATGAACTGGGACAGTTTTTTTAACCACCTAATGTAACCCCATTCAAAATAATTGAGTAACAGATGGACAAACAAACAAAAAACCTCTTAAACAGGAAATTGTGTTTTTTTTGGCAATGCACTTCATACTGCAATTATATTGTAAGCCGAAGTATAATTTGAATACTGCATTATAATATAATATTTTGTTCTGTAAGAGGTTAAGACGACTCAGTAAATCCAGTTCAGGCTATTTTAAGAAGAGCTTCTTTCTTGGCTGTTGGCAGCTTTGAGTCCCTATGGAAACAAAGCTGTGTCATCCCTAAAGAAGACGAGCAGCCTTCTGAGAATTTCAACCAACCTGGGAGTCCCCTGGCACAAGCCAACAGCTTGAAAGCTCTTAACAACACACTCACAGAGTCACATTCACTGGATATATGACTGCAGTAATATCAGGTAAACATATGGCGGAGGAAAGAGAATCTAGGGATGATACGTGGGACTGTTGCTGTGTGTTTCACCTCAAGTTGGAATTTAAAATATGGTCAATTGGACTAGGATAGAGAAGATTGCAGATTCAAGATGCACTACCACCAAACTGCCATTGTTGGGCCCCTGAGCAAGACCTTAGACGTCACTTTGGATAAAAGCTTTTGCACCACTCTAAGCAAGACTTTATTTCCAGGGTTTAGATTTTGGCAACATAATGCTTTAAAGCGCAGGTTTAAAATAAGAACCTGCATTTTAAATGTATGATTGTCCCTTCTTACATAGCTATAGATGAAGGAAGGTGGTTGTTATAATGCAATTCCACTCTATTTCAAACATTCCACACAAATTACATTTACCATATCTTTTAATATGCCTAATTAAAACAGAAAGTCAAACTGCAGGAATTTAGTATGGCAAGAGCCTTACTAAATTTGTGAGGAAAAGTAACACACAACACATGACATCCACCAATTGAATACTGGAATGAATGGAAGGTACCGTACACATCACACCTTAATAGATAAAAAATGAAATTCCTTTCCTCCAACTGCGGTCTGCGTATACGAAACTGAGATGACATCTTTAATAATGTAACTGAGCATCTTAACCACAGACAACATAGTTTTATAAATGTCATCACTGTGAAACTAATAAAGGATTATCTCATCTTAAAATAATTATTCAGAACATCCAAAGAGAGAACATCTAAATTTTACATTACATTTTCATCATTTAGCATACGCCTTTATCCAAAGTGAGCAAATTAAGAGCTAAGGATCTTGTTCAGGGGTCCAACTGTGGCAACTTAGTGGTAGTGAGGCTAAAACCGGTGACCTTCTGCCCAATATCCTAAACACTAAGCCATCACTGCCCTGTAATGTACCCAGTAAGCACATATTGACTACAGGGCACATCAAAATTGACAGTGTGCCATATAATCTGGTTGGTTATGTATGGATTCTGCTTATGCCTACTGATCTCAAACCAATTTAATGTGGTATACGGATTATATATGGTAGATGGATTTTATTTGGTACACGGATAATCTGTCAAAATGTTTTGCTACAACTTTGGTAAGCTATGAAACTGCACCATTAAGAAGCTGATAGATTGTTGAATCACATATTCTGTAGTCAGAAGTCTCACTGTATTTTATATGTCCCGCTGCTATTTATGTAGTTTTTGAGTCGGTTTCTCACTCTCTCGCTAGAAAACTTACACTACCAGTGGACTACAACTCCCAGAATGCATCTCATCTGATCATCTGTCTGGGCTCCACCAACCCCATCTCTATTTGCAATTGTCATCTCTGGAGTTTTAACTTACCGCTTACAGATGTTTACAGTAATTAAACACTTCCATTGTTTGTATTGCTGCTGTTCTAGATCTTGTGGTTCTGTGTATAAGTGTTGACTCTGTTTTATCCTGCCCGTTGCTTTGTGTGGATATTCTGGGTTATGGATTTCTGTTCTGTTCCTTCTCCAGTGCATTATACACCATCAGACCACACAGTCAGTGGAGCTGGTAGACACCTATAAATACCTTGGTGTCCTGTTGGACAATAAACTGGACTGGAATGCCAACACAGAGGATGTTTACAGGAAGAGAATGAGCAGACTGTATTTTTTGAGACAGCTCAGGTCCTTTAATGTGTGCAGCAAAATGCTGATGATCTTTTATCAGTCTGTTGTCTTCTTTGTCACAGTCTTCTGGGGTACTAGGATCAGAGAAGGAAACAAGAACAGTCTAGGAAAGCTTGTTCTGGGCTGGGTTGCTCACTAGAGGGTTTTAGGGCAGTGGTCAAAAGGAAGACACTTAACAAACTCACTGCTATTCTGGATTACACATCACACCCTCTACAGGATCTGCTGATCGGACAGAGGAGCACTTTCAGTGACCGACTCATCCAACTCGGCTGTAACAAGGAACGGTTCAATAGATCATTGATATCAACAGCGATCACACTGTACAACTCTTCTGCACTGTGCCAGGACAAAACTGTTTACTGAACATACAATAATCACTGAAGACTACAGAACATGACTACATTTGTCTGATTATATCACTCATTACATCTGTTAGATTATATCTCTGATGACTACATCTGTTGTTTATATAATTCATTACTACATCTGTCTGATCATATCACTTATTATTTAATTTGACTGGTTAGATCACGTTGCTCTGTCACTTTATCTGTACATTTGCGTATCATCCTATAGCTGAAGGTTAAAAAAATTATTATTAAAATTTGATGTATTCTTTTCTGGGTAATTCATTTGGCTGTTCTTTTTTTGTCTCTGATATTTGAATGTTTATTGTATATTTCACCTGTTTACCACTTGAAGCACTGTCACTTTCATAATTCATGTAATGTACTTATATTTCTGTTCTGTTAATGAGTAATTGTATGTCTGGATGTTTATTTCATTAGTTATTTTTTTTTTATATACTGCAGTAGTTTAATATGCTCTTGTGCTGCTGTAACAAATTTCCGTCTGCAATTAATAAGCCAACCAACCTACCTACTTACCTACCTACTGACTGACCGGCCGATCGACCACTCTACTTACCTACCTACCTTCCGTTTATGTTACTCTTTTTGTCTCCCATTTTTGCCTTTATACTAAAGCCACTTTTGTTTTTATCCACAAGCGTCTGATTTCAGTATGATGCATTACAATGTGTCACAACTGAATAATCCGGTGCACCTTATGCATGAAAATATACTGTTGGTATTGCATTCACTGATATTGTCAGGTGCGCCTAATGCTCCATAAAATATGGTACATCAAACATTGCATTAATACTACCATTTATAGCTTATTTTGTACTGTAACTTTGTACTGGGCTTTAAGGTCAATCATTTCTTTTTAGTTTTGGGGCTAGTACACTGTGTACCTAGTTACAGTAAATCGTGATTACACCTACTTACAACAGCCTCGTGCAGCCTGAATTTGGTAATTAAGTGGACTCAATAGTCCCATGGGCAGAATTACATTACTGTGTACCTAATTGTGATCTAAATATTATTGATTTTTTTAAGATCATAAATGTTTTAAGATTAACCAAACACAGTCAGTCACAAGACTATCCGTGGCCAGGGCAACAGCAGAGGAATTGACGTAGGGAATTGGAAGCAAATTCCACAAAGACCACTATTGATCTTTTCTATAAATAAATGCTCTGCTTTTCTCATATTGACGAATTGCAAAACTAAGTATTGCAAGATTCTAAGTATTAAACTAAGTATTAAATAAAGATTCAAAAGTGAAGTGAAAAGTTGCTGGCTTGATTCCGAAATGCAACAGATCACAATTGAAGTGCCCATGAGCAGAACACTGAGCTCACTACATGCCACATCACAGAACAAATGTAAATACCAGTCTGTGTCACCTTTAACTACAATGGCACAGCACAGTTTACCTGAAAAGAAGCTTATCAGCTCAAATCACTACCCTGCTGAACTAGAACATGAATCATAAACAACTATAAATGTGTACAGTTACTGCAGCAAAGACCTGTAGCAAGAAAAGCGTATGTCAGCAGATCTTGCTTTTGCATAGCCATCATATGCTGTTTAGTGCAGTGAATGTTAGAAAATGCGGATCCGCTTGTCAGTAGTTTGGAACCGTTCCTTTCTTGTTCCTATTTGACTGTGCCCATATACACAAAGCAAGATGCATAAGGTTTGCTGCCAAGCGACCTCTGTAGCCTCCATAACCTCAACCAAACTGAACATTAGATAGGAATTTTGAGATGAGCCGTGTGTCATGCGGTGGTGAATTCTCTGTGACTGCAAGGGAAGATCAGCTTTCCTAAAATGTCCAAAATTAAATAATCATATATTTACGTTTGTGTTAATATTTCATTGACTACGTCCATATCGAAAACGAATTTGTTCAGAATCAGCTACTTATCCCTAATCTACGGCCTTGTTTGGCCTCATTCAATCCCGTAGCGTCAATGAATTTGCCAGTAGAAATTGGGCATCTATTCATGTCGACGGGACTGCATGAAATGTGTTTTAATGAAACTCACATATTAATGATTAAACTCCTCAGATTTTGCTGCACCCCTTGGATGCTAATGCATCTCTAGGTGTGACTGGAACTAAGGGTGAGTCTGGACGCATAGCTTCTGTGAGATGATTGTAGGATCAGTCGTTTGGATCAGTCATTTGATTGACAGAAATTTTGAGATCTACATCGTCACTTCGATGATCACACTAAGATGATAAATGATGCAAGCCGACAATGAGTCCAGCAGCCCCCACTAGACTCATTCAATATCAATGTATAACACATACTTTGTTGAACAACCAGGTCCAAATGACCAAATACAAGGCATTGCTAATGGTTGTTGTTATGATATTATGTATGATATTATGTCTAAAGAAATTGTATCATTAAAGTTACAATTTATTAACATTTACTGAAGAATTCCCAAAAGAGGCCATTACTCTATAAAGTCCTGAGGGGAGTTGCCATATGGTGTTATGTTGTCCTGCTGTTCCAATATTATGTCTAAAAAAGTCCCTAATAAGTCTGTGTGCCTCTAACTACTGATGATTTTCATGAAACTATAATTTGTGTTAGAATCATTATATCATTATATATTTTTACACAGTCCACACATCTCACACACACAATGAAGTTGAAGTAATTTGCTGGTGGTACAGTTACAATAATATGAATGGACTGCTTGTAATACTGTTTGGATTATAACTTAGGCGCTGCCTTCACTTAGTAATCAGCACCCTGAATCAATTGGAGCAATTCTAAAGCAATTCAGTAAGCAAACGTTTAGTGTTAATGCCCAATGTGATAAAGTCTTAGACAGCTACTAATACTCAGGATAATTAGGATAGCTGCTGCTGTCCATGGTAGCGTGAACCATTCAGTTTAGGAATGTGAATGACTAACTCTCCCTATGTTGAATTTGAAATATATTCACGTTTTGTAAACTGGTCAAGAATGTCTGCTAGCACATCAGCACAGAGAACCTGAATTCCTGGGTTCAAAATATGCCATTGTTATTGGTCAGCTGGGCACCACTCAATGCATGAGGATGCATAGACCAGTGTATTGTAGTGCTGGTGCCAAGCCTTAACGAATAAATATGTTGCATCATGAATAGTATATGGTGTAAAAAAGCATACAATTAATAATCAATAATGCACCACGATCCACTAATGAGAGATCATCTTTATCTACATAAGAGAGGAGCTGGATTAAAAAATGGTGGGAAAATAACATTGTATCATGGCATTTAATTAAGGCTCATTCTGCAACTTGCAAGTCCAGCAACTATGCAACTGTTAGAATGATGACCAAATGCCTGCACAATAGCAGGCACTTCTTACCTGGACATTTCCTCGAGTCACCATCCGTCCATTCATAAGTGTGTATACAGTCTCAGACTTTCAAGGAATATCCACATGGGAAATTATATACAAAGTAAAAAGAGGGAAGGTCGCACCAAGAGATACTCTGAGAGGATTAGTGTGAACCAGCCTGGAGCATATTAACACACACACACCCACACACAGATTTAGTTACTCAAGCATACATACACACAAACGCATTTACGCTTTCTCACAGACACACACCGGCGCACATTCACAGCTATGTACCAGCAGATGCTCTCAGATTTACAAAAACATCAAGGATTAAGCAGCTATAAATAGTGTTGTCTCAGCTGATCCAGAATCAGGATTTAGTCTGAATACACAAAAATACACACACATGCCGCGCAAACATACTCAGTAGAGAATACGGGGGAATTTCCCAAGAAAGCATTTCAGACAAGATGCATTTTTTGCATTTTGTTAATTGGGATAAGGCACGGCTTGACGGCTTGGCGTCGCCTCACTGCAAGGAGTCTTGGCTTTCTCATTGGGTCTGTGTAGGTTTACAAGAAGTCCTGAGTACTCTGGTACTCCTCCCACAGCACAAAATGTCCTGAGATGCACAGTTCCCCATAGCATTAAAGGTTGAAGATAGAGCTGGCAACCTACTCCATAAAAATCCTTGTGTAGCAGTTCAGTAGCGGTCCGGTTTAGAAATGGGTTTCAAAAACAAAAGTGGCCTGGTGGTTAGAGAACTGGGCTTGTGTTCAGAGGTTTGCTGGTTTGATTAAACTTATCATATTATATTATCAAACACTAGAATCAATTCTTTAAGCAATATTCCAGATTCTTCTATCACACTCATATCCT
Source organism: Ammoglanis amapaensis (assembly GCA_028566735.1). Classification (NCBI taxonomy): domain Eukaryota; kingdom Metazoa; phylum Chordata; class Actinopteri; order Siluriformes; family Trichomycteridae; genus Ammoglanis; species Ammoglanis amapaensis. The sequence continues at coordinate 956 of JAOUQU010428353.1, read as the reverse complement.
CACACAGGTCAATCAAAAGGCCCTGAGGAATGAAGAAGCTGGAGACAGTTGACTCACTTAACCAGTCATTAGTGAGGTGAATCAGAGCTGGACGGAGAACATGTGCTTTCAGAAGAAGCTGGCTTACGTCAGATGAATACAATTTGTCGTATTCGTGCTGGTATGATACATCACATTCCATTCATTTTACTCTCTGTGATCTTATTGTATTAGATGTGGAATAGTATGATAAATTCTAACCCTAACCCCGAGCTTCTCCCCAGATACCACGGTTAGGGCCGACCACAGAGGAAAACATTTATGCTTACTGTTGCCCCTTATTGTGTGTTCACTAATTGGTTAAATGCAAATGATTAATTCTAAAATGTGTGAAAAAAGAACAGGGGTGAAAAGTATTTCAAATTTAGGTTCTTCTATGTTTGCTTTTCAACTGATAACTTCCGTTTTATCATTCATTTTATGATCGTAATCAAGTGACTGCTGTTATATGTGGCATTTTATGTCTAAACATGTGAAATCTGTGATTTATAGTCATTAATTGCATAACACCAATGTGTGTTATTATTGTGATTGCACATGTCGCAAATACAAAGCAACAAAATTCAGTTTGCATTAGTCTGTGAACAAGAAATAACATTTCACAAGCATGAACCTGCCAGCATTACCACAAACCTCATCTTTTAGTGTTAGACATACTGTTGCCAAAATGATTTCATGTTTGCACTCAGGTTAGAACTGTCAAGGTTTCAAAGAAAAAAAAGGATAACAGTACAGCATATTAGTAGGAATGTGCTGTATCTTTCTAGGTAAACTGTAGCTATATATTTGTTATTATATAAAGGGTAGTTTCAATTCTTAAATTTGCCATGTGACATTAACAATAACCCACACCTCTGAGCACTTCACATTTGAATAAATGCACAATATGACATATATTGTTTTTCGAAGTTTTTCAT
>JAOUQU010428352.1:0-20568 GCA_028566735.1 Ammoglanis amapaensis | reverse complement strand
AACCACACTTTCCTTTTCTCTGAATAAATATCACAGTCTAAGATAATGTTTGGTGGCATGGTGGCTAAGGTGACTGTCGCCTCACAGCAAGAAGTCCCAGGTTCGATTCCCGGGTTCGGAAGCTTTCTGTGCAGAGTTTGCACGTTCTCCTCGTGTCAGTGTGGGTTTCCTCCCACAGTCCAAAAACATGCACTTGGTTGATTAGAGATGTGAAAATTTGTCCTAGAGATTTGCCATGCGGGTTGGAGAAAGACCTGGCAACCTACTCTGGGGATTGGTAGCGGTCCACAGAGGAGCCCAAGAGTCGGAAACGACTGGTAAATACATACACAAGATGTTGTACAAGTCCAGAAGAGATTAGTCTCCAAGTTTATTATCTATGATTATGAAATTGGCTGTCCAACAATGGCGTTAGTACAAGGATCCTGATTGTTGTGAATTCACTATTGTTAGATGCAGACCTTTTTTTTGCCACGTGAATTCACCAGTGTGATAATTGTCGCGATGTGTCTTCCTCCCACCACGGACGCAAAGGAAGCATTAAGCAAACTGTACAGCCATCAGAAAACTACAGAGCATTCATCCCTACAAACTTTATAATCGCGAGATATTAATTACACAAATCTGAAACAGAAAATGCACTGCATTGGACACAACCAGACTGTGTAACAGCTTCATTCCACAAGCCACCAGACTGTACTGTTTATTGTACAGTCTTGCACTCTATGTTGCACCATGAGCCTAGAAGAACACTGTTTCATTTCATGTACCTGAAATAACAATAAAATTTTTCTGACTCAGACTCTTTCGGACTGGTCGGGATCCCCTTCCTAAGGGTAGGGCTCTGCCACTTGGGCATCCCTCACTGTAATTGGTTTCCCCTATCCTACCTATTTATCCGTGCTCATCAACTGCATCAAGGTACTGTCTAATAAACTCTCTGTGCCCGTTTAAAGTTCTTAGTGCCTCGTTTTAAATGTCAGGGCCCTTAGAATTCCAACCATCAAGTCTGTAATTAAAAATGTACCAATTAAAAAGTGCTATATTTTATAATGTGAGAAGCAAACATCTGGACTATTCCACAAAAGATCCTACTCATTATCATATTTTATTCCACCACAAGTCCATTTCACACTGCAGTTCTCCTTTAAGACCTTTGTTTGAGGCGGCCTATAATTCCTGCAATGCTGGGAAGCAGAATTAGGTCTGCCAGACGCCGTAGGAACTCTTACATTCAGTTTGAACTCATGTATTTGTATTCAAACATTCATTTTGTATTCTGATATGTCTAAAGAATGCCTAATTGCATCCTGGTAGAGTATGTCGCAGTTAGTGTCTCCTCCAGCACACACACACAGCCTTGTACAGGTCCTTGCACAGCCTATATTGACCAATGGCAACACAAAGTTTCAAAATGAATTGTACAAACTCTTGGCTAAGATTAATATCATTAATGTAGATATGATTTGAGGATCGAGGTTGATTAAGAATGGAGGAAAAAATGCCTGCTTGTTAATTTATTCTTCAATAAACAGAACACTGAATTTGGCCAGCTGTGCCATCAATGACAAATCTGTAACTAAAAGGAAATAAGTTAGACTGAGATATTCAATTTCATATTTGACTTTCTTTTTTGTTATGATGCAGTTTTCATTTACTCACAGAAATTGCACCAGTCGCAGCAGTGATGAAGGCCCAGGCGACTCCAATTCCAAGAATGATAGTGTGAGTGTAGGACACAGAAGTGCCTGATGTTAGAATCAGGATGCAAAGGCACACCTGGTAAATGGGGTAAAACAATTAAAAGAATAATGTAAATCAACATATTTAAATAGACATTAAAAACAGGAAAATATATTATGAGTGTCACACATGGTATAGCCACTGCACTTGTTGGAACATTGACCCAGTTTGCTGCTGACCTTTCGCAGAAGAATTGCTTGCTTATATAATAAGTCTAAAATTAAATACAAATAAACCGGATGCTTGTTATTCATTTCACAATAGTGAATAATTTATATCTAATGATTATTTTGGTCACTCACTCAAGTCAAGTCAACTTTATTAATATAGCGCTTTTTACAATAGATATTGTCTCAAAGCAACTTTACTAAATACAGAACCAACAGATACAGATGTCTGTCTTAACACCAAAACCCTTGTTATAATTTAGGCTGCAATGATTAATCAATGTTATCGACTATGCTGACTAGGGATAGCATTGTTGATTATTTGTTTTTGGACGGAAATTACTGTTGGAATCTGGCAACCCTGGAAATGATCTCATAAGATAGCTCAAATAAATCAAAAACATGAAAGACATTAATGCTTTATTCAAGCTATAAGATTGATCAGATTGTCTCTCCATGTCTGGTCTGCACTGGCAGCTCATGAGAAACTCAGCATTTGTGCAGCGAACTCAACAGGTTTCAATCGTTACTTGTAAACTAAACATTAACTACAGAAACTGTAAAGAATTACGGTTTCACGGCATCACTAAGACAATGCACGAGCATATAAAAATACAAACATATCCTGAAGCTGTGATGATCAATGGTGTTCTGTCTGCTGACCGCAGTTCACATCAGTTTCATCTTGTACAAACGTGCATAAATTCCTGCAATAATATTATATCAATTCATTAAAATATGCTACATTTGTTTTGTTTGGTAAACGATTGCTTTTAGTTATTTTAAGCTAAAATGTTTCTTTCCAAAACAGAATAACTTTCATATAGAATGTGCTTTTCGCATTTTTCTACTTGAATGCCTTTTATTACTTATTCATTATTTTTTCCTTATTTATTTCTACTCGAATGTCACGAATGTATATAGTGCTGCATCATATATAATAATAATATCATATTATAATAATAACAGTTTCAAATATTTTTAATTGATAGAGGACCTTTGAATTATTCAAGGATACTTTACGGTCATAATACAAACAAAGAATTACAACATCTGGAGTGAAAATGCAGTCAAAACATGTCAGCTTTCAGGCACTGAGGAGAACAGTCTCTAAAGGATGGAGGTAGAGAGTTCCACAGGTGAAGTGCAGCAAAGTTTTCAGTTTTACTGGAGAAGTCAGGAGGTTCTGAGAGAGCGTGGTAGATGATATGGGATCATGAAATCCCTGATATATAAGGGAACGAGGCCATTAAAAAGCTTTATATGTCATGATGATTATTTTATAATTTATGTGAGAGGTACATGTAGCCAGTGTCATCGCTTGAGAATGGGAGTGATGTGAGCAGAATGATGAGTAAGGAGACTATCAGCCCAATTTTGAACGTATTGTGGATGATTGAGTAAGGTTGATGGAATACCAAAGGAAGACCTTCCTCTTAAAAAAAGACATATACAAGTGATATTGCAGAAATTACAAAAGTTATTTTAGTGATTGATCTGATGTGTGGTTCAAAGGAAAGTTTAGAGTCAAATAACACACCAAATTTTAAGATGGCCTGCGATGGGCATGCTATTGAGGGCATGCTATTGATATTAAAAATGAAGTTTGAAGGCATTTAATTCTGGTTATAAGACCAATTCTTAAGGTCCTTGCTGCAAGCACTTGTTGAATCGTTGGGTGCCAATAAATGATCTATTCTAATGTAAATTTGAATGCCATCTGCATGAGAGTGAAGGATTAACACAAGTTCCTGATACTTTTTCCAAGTGGAATGATTTAGAGAATAAATAACAGTAGTCCAAGGACAGAGCTTATATGAAGGTATATGAAGGGCTGAGAAATGATGTCAGACACCACAGCAAAAAGAACAGGTAAGAAGGTAGAGAGATGCAGTTTATTTGGGGGAAAGCAAAACAGAGGCAGCTGGAAAATCTTTGGGGAAGAAATATTGATAATGCCAGAGTAATATGAAGAGCATCCAACTTTAAGAGCGTCCTTAAGAACCAACCGATGTGATACAGGTAAGGAGTTCATTTAGGGCTGACATAAATTGAGATTTTAGGTTAAGCGGGCGGAAAGTAAGTAGCAGTACCATACAATTCAAACAAACAAAGTACTCTTACAAGATCCAGGAGTCAACACCACAATAAAGACTACATTTAAGACTTCTGAAACTTAACAGCTTCCAATACTGGGGCAGATGTTGCTCTTTCCAATTGTACATTTGCACAGTTTATTTAAAATATCGAAAATGAAGTTTTATTTTATTGTGAATGTGTCGTTTTAAAATATTTTTAATTAGACTAGAGTTTCATAATTCATTTGATATGGTGATTTTTAAGGCAAAGATTGATTGTGTGACCGACTTAGTCATGACTTAATCATCTGTTTACCGGTAGTTGACTAATAAAATAATAATCAGTTCCATTATCAAATGAAAATAAGGAGCCATTATATTATACATGTATTTATCATCTGAAACTAAGTTTGTGACATTTAAGTACAAAAATATATAAAGAAGCAAAAATAATGAAATTAACAAGTATATAATGTTTCAAGGTACATTCCTATACAAAATGTATTGCAGTCTGCTAGTCAAATAATGCAAATATTAAGGAGAAAAGGTCAAAAAAAAATTAACAAAGCAGTAATTTACAAAACATCTTGATAAACTTACATTTTATTCTAAACAATAGACAGAACACAGTGAATGATGTTTAACTTACTATAACTAATAGTAGCATTTTAGATGCATGTAAATGTTATTTTATACTGTATATAGATATTTAGATAAATAGAATAAATTATATGCACTTATACAAGTTGAAGCAGATGTGAAGCAGAAAATCCCTTTGTTTTTTACACAAAGAGGAATGAATCCACCACATTTAACCCAACCCGTGCAGTGAAACACATACTAGTGAACCCACTGGATGGCAGTAGTGTGCACACGTTCCCGGTGCGGTGGGCAGCCTTCACTCAACAGCACTTCCGTCGTGACTTGTCAACTCTCCAAATCAAACAAGACAACCTTCCAAACCACAAGCTCAGATCTCTAACCACCAGGCCATGGCTGCCCCCAAGTTACTCAGTAGGACAGATCATCCCAACTTTAATGTGCTTGTGTTTCAGGTGAAAAATCTGTTCTGTAGCACTGCCGTGAAACAATAAGTTTGTCCTGAACCGGTGTGAAACCCAGTGAAAACCAAGGCAAATATTGTGTAGTGTGAACAAACCATTACCAGTGCAATGTTGATTTGGGCTGAAAAAGTCCCAAAATCAGTAAGTTTCATAAGTTTAAATTTCGCTTCCTTATTGCAGCATGGAAAAACAATGCTCCAAATGCAATAGTTGTTTTTTTTATGATGCATCAACTGATTTCTATAATTAACGCTTTCTCTTATATTGACTAACCATTACAGCTCTGTTTCTCGATGATGAGAAACCACAACTGTGAAACCAGGAGGCCAGTTTTACAATTAGCAAACAAATGTTCTGAAATTAGCAGTTATATTATATAGTTATGCATAACTGCATGTCAACGAACTGCTATCGGTATTGCCAAACATGATGCTGCCCCCAAACCCTCCATTTGTTCCTCAGGACCATATGGTGCTAAAGTCATGGTGTTTTAAGTGCTGTAATGATGGTTGTCTGTTCAAAGGTTCTTCCGGCTCTAATCAAGACTTCTAGATTGAATGAGTTATCTTTTTGCCACTTCTTCAATCAGTATATAATATAAACATGATTCTCATGAAAACAGGACTGACAGTGAACCTGCTCTGACTAGTTCTGATGCCTGTTTGTTTATTGTAGGTGTTGTTGGCAGTCGACAAGACATAACACGGGCACTTTAACTGGTCTGCAAATACACACCCTTAGATACCAGGTTTGTACCTTTCCAAATTGTGTTCAGTTATTTACACTTGCAAGATGGACACAGGTAGAGTTTTGAACATGCAACATGATTGAATGAGGTGTTCAAAAGCTCAACTTATAAAATAGTGTTGTGTCTGAATATGATGCCCCCTTAGCATTGATCAGCCTTTAGTGTTGAAGGAAAACAAGTTTAATAATTTAAATAAAATAAGGGTAATAACCTGGTCCTGGAGATCAAAAGTCACCATTGAAAAACAAAGGTTCACTTGGCAGTACTGTTTCTGGAGGCTCTCCAGTGCTCCACCCACTCGAAAGGCCATCATGTTGGGCCTTCTAATGAGCTGCAGGCCACAAATCACATGTAGGACACCAACAGACAGAATACATGCAAAACGTACCTAAGATACACAAAAAACATACAACATGAAAATATGATAACATACTAGCACAGTGAGGTACAGATATTTTACAGTTACTATTATAAAGATTATACAGATATATACTTATGGTTTACTATCATAAAAAATATTAAAAACAATAACTTCAACACCATCCACACAGGTCTACCCAGCTCCAGAATTATAATTTAGCAATAAACTGTATAAACAGTTACCCACAAAATGAGTTTAAAATTACATATCTGAGAACCCCAGCAAGTAATGGGTGAAAAAGTCTATCCGCCATCTTGAAAGTCACCGTATTGAACTAACAACATATTATTTTCATATCAAGAATGACCGAAATCAACTACATATATTGTGGTTCAAAATGTACAAAATCAGTTGTTGCCCAGAAACGGTTTTCATCATTCAAGTACCTCATGCAAGTCACCACTTACATAATATTGGCCACATCACTGAACAGAATGCTCAGTGTCTAACACCATGACTTTCAGGGCCATAAAGGGACGCCAATCAACAAGGGATGACCACCTGACACTGATTCTGCTGTGAGCCATCATTAAGGTTTTTTTGTTGATAGTGATCTTCGGATGACCACTATGTGACTTTTTCGTCTACATGCTGCATTGCTATGTAAAATTGCTGGTCTTTCTGATTGTCGGTTGTTGTGTTAACTGGACATCAGAATCACCTCAATCTTCTCTTTTTTGTCAATTTCATCTTGATTTGTTACTTATTAACAAACTGTCAGTGTTGATAACGGTTGAACCACAGAGACAGCCCAAGATCAGATTCTGGCAAATCGTTTGAAGGAAAATTCTGGTCTTCTTTGATTTGCTAGATGACCCACGTCAAGGTAAACTGAGATATATCATCCACAATAGAAATTATTCGAAATAAGAAGAGAACCATCCCGGCATGTCTGTCATAATTTGAAAGCATCCTGGTAATACTGCACATTAATAAAGGCTGCATTATACATCATGTATTTCAGTATACATTTCTGTACATTATGGTTTCCCACACATTGTATAATGGTTGTTGTATATTGTCTTTAATGATATCTAGATTATCTGTTTGTTATTTTCACCAGTGTCACAGCCAGAAACAAAATCATTTTATATGTAACCATACTTGGCCAAGTAAATAAACCGATGAAAAACTGATTTTGATTATAATAAAGGGATACATATGGGTGAAGGGATACATAGGCATCTAGACAAACTGCTTTAAGCATCTTTCTCCACATTACAACAATGTAACTTTGTGAAGAGAGTGTAAATGCTAGTCTGACATGCTTACTCCCAAGGGAAAAAACACTGGAATAACGCCTAGCATCAAATGATATAACCACTCATGACTGAATATTACATATGGTTCATTATATAGTTTACACTAAACCAGATATAGAATTATAGCCACTGACCGAAAAAAGAATGGCATTTTTATTAAAAGGGACGTGTTAAGGGTATGAATTAGCATGAAATTGGAAATTTGCATTTATATTTCCAGCATTTAACAGACAATTTGTTCAAAGCAACAGAGTATTGTTATGGTATAGTTTGAGCAATTACGTTTAAGCTGCAAACAAGCAGCAGTGAGGTTTGAACCAGCGTCCTTTAAATTACTACTCCCATACCTTATTCACTACAGTACGTTGGTAATTATGCAACAATGTTAAGAAGTTGTCACAAAATATGACTATACAAATAACTAAATATTGACAAAAATGTCAGGAAGAACCTGATCATTCTTAGGACTGACATTGTTAAGGCTAGGTGGCTTTGTCAGAGCATCTTCAAAACCACAGCTCTTGTGGAATGTTTTCAGTCTGCAGTGGTTATAATCTTTCAAAACTGATCAAGAAACAAAGCTAACTGATACATGTGTGGTCTGATCCAACAGACAAACTACTGTAGCTTAAATTGTTCAAAAAATTATTCTGCTTCTGACTCAAATGCATCACAATATTAACCCAACTTCAATGTTAACACCAACACTATATTAGGAAGTTAAATATAATGTTCTGATCAAAGTCTCAGTGTCAAAAGGAAGTGGAGAAACTAAAAACTGCCACACAGTTTTGTTCTTGCTAGTAGAAAGAGTAAAGATTTGTTCAGTTCTGCAATCAATGACACAACACTTCAGACTTTCTTTTGTCTATAGATATTATTCACAAGTATTTCCCTCATTGTATGTAGCACCGTAAGAAGACGAAAGGACAAATCCTCAAGTAATCTAGTGGGTGGGGTTTGTCAGGTGATTGCTGGTACCAGGGCAGTTCTAATGCAAATCGGGTCATTAATATGTCACAAAAGTCAAAATGGCTCATTAAAATGGACATGAAAATATTTTTATTAAGTTACAGACAATGATAGATGGATTGCAGTGTTAAGTGGAGCAGAAGAGACCTGCGTGGAAATACAAAAACATGCAAAACGTGAATTTTGCATTTCCCCTTTAAATAATGTTTTGCTAAGAAAACTCATATATTGATTTTATTGTTACAGTAACTGAAACCATTATCAACTAAATACTTTGTAATCAAAATACTCTTGTGAAATTTACTCATCATGTGCCTGACACTGGTTTCCATTCCAACATCCTGTTCCATTTCCAACTTCCTCAATTTTCTTTAAACAATCTGGTGTAACCTCTTTTTGGCTAAACACAAGATCTGTTGCACATGCAAACGCCAGCTAAAACAAACTGACCAGCTTCACCTGCTGAAGAGGCTTAATTAAGTTTACTTTGCTAAAGCCAAGATGATAGTTACCAGTTGCAGGGTACTGTTGACTTTGAGTACGATGAAGTTGACCACAGACCGCACTATTACCACGATTACACTCAGCACAAACACAATCAGCTCCTGCCTATTCTCCTGCATAATGCCTCGCGTTATGTAGTACCCCCAAAATACTGAAAAAACAAAACAAAAACATAGACAATTCAGTAAACAAGCTGCTTAATTTACACCCCAAAAAAACCTTTAGAACTACCAAACCGCTGCCATTTGGCAATTATACCTTTAAATACCAAAGAACTGCCATTTGGCAAATGTGAATAGCTCTTCTCGCCTCCAATGTTTTTTAAATTAGGCCATTACATTTGCAAGGAGACACTCTACTAGACTCTACACTCTTCTCTGGAACAAGTTGGTGAATCCCCACCCCCCAAAAAAGTCAACATTACCAGATGTCATTTGGCAGCCTCTGGTAGAAAAAGGGGTCATATGAAAATCCTGGTAGTTCTAGTGCTAAGCTATAAAAAGGGGCTGCTCCCACCTAGTGGTGACGGGAGGTAGTGACACCGGAGATGTAGCGATCCGTATTTATTTATTTGCACTATAGACCAACTTTTTGAGCAAGGACAACCAAATTGCTGCTGCTCCCACCTAGTGGTGATAACAGCAATGTCACCTCGAAATGAAAGCTTGTGTGCAATCCACAAGCTTTTTATGTCCTCCTTGGGCCAGATTCATATTAGCTATAATGATACTAACAAGCCGGAATGAGACGCTACTCCCACCTAGTGGTGACATATGGCAATGACAACTAAATTTCAGAAACTTGGTCCATGCAACAAGACAGAACTCAACAAAAGTCAAAAACAGGCGTCTAACACAAATAATGAAGATCACTAGCTAAACAAACTCGACTAGTCCTACGTACAAAACTAACAGAATCAAAAACGAACTAACGATTTAACGCTGGCTCATACTTTTATGGGAATCTTTTTTCTATAATGGCAAAAATTGTTGTAACTTAAAGCATTTTCGAGATGTAAACCATTAAAACTTCAAAAAAAAAAAAAATAAAACGGGGTCTCATGCCAGTGGGGACTTTGGAATGTTAGACTGCTCAAGTATATAGTATGTTCTCGGAAGTCGACGGTTAAGTCTCACTTAAACCCCTCCTCCCCCTCCCCGAATGTTCCTCCAGTCCACCAGGGTGCTCCACAGCGTCCTAAACACACTCCACGTCCGTCCTCCCGCGGACGCCACCACCATCAGACTCCACGCTCGGCATAATTAGAAACACGAACTCAAGCTCGGATTCCTACAGGAGAGAAAAACAAACAAACAAACAGGTCACAACTTATTTCCAGGTTTTAAAAAGGAAGACGGCAGATTTAAAATCAGGACTTTAGACTGAAGGAATGTTGCTATAAAAGAGGGACATACAAAATCACACCCCCCCCAAAAGAGAATGAGACTCCCGCCCCAACCAGCTTATTAAGTCCGACTCCAAAACGAAGCCCCAGAGACCCATTACATTTCATCCTGAAGGACACTGGACCCTCCAAAAAAAGAAGAATATTAGACCCCAAAATAACATACTATGTAATCCCCAAAAAAGAACATTAGACTAATTAGATTAATAAAAGACAGACCCTATTTGACCACAATAAAAGAAGAGGGTACTCTAAAAGGAGGGTGTCAGACATACCACACCCTAAACGGAATACTAGCTGATACCTCAAAGGGGGAACAAAACCCCCCAAAAAGATGAATTTCTGACCCCATTTAGATCCCCCAAAAAGTAGGAGCACATCTCACCACACCCAAAAGGAAATAAAGAGACCCTATCAGACTCCAACAAGGACATCAGAACCGTCCAGAGGTAAAACATCAGACCCCGAAATGATACATAATGATAAGTAAGATGAGATCGAGTCCCAAAAGGGATGAATGAGACCTCAGACCTCAGAAAGAAAATCATTTCTGGACCTTTCTCACAGCCGGTCTGTTTCTCCTGCTTCTCGAAGTTGAGGCGGTTCTGCTCGGCCGCCGTGCCGTTGGATTCGGGGCTGCCGCTACGGGGCGTACTGCTTCCCCTCTCCTCGTTCTGGTACGCCAGGTCTAGATGTTGCTGCGCCAGCTTCAGGTGCCGCCTCAGTCTCTCCAGCTCCCGGGACGAGGCCTCATCGCCCAGAGACTCTCGTCCGGAGTCGCCCAAGTTATACTCGGGCCTGGCGCCCAGCTTGCCCGAGTCCTTCTTCAGAGCGGTGCTGTAGCCGGGCGGCGCCGAGGGGACGTGCCGTGTGCACATCATGGCCCTCTGTGGGGCGAGGTGGGCGCGCTGGCGTCGTGCCCGGTTGTGGATGGCGTCTCGGATCCCGCTCACGCCCAGGTGCAGGATCTCGAGGACGGTGAGGAGCAGGCAGAGGGCGCTGACCGAGTACATAATGAAAAGGAAGATGGTCTTCTCGGTGGGGCGAGACACGAAGCAATCTATCGTGTGCGGGCATGGGGTACGGGTGCACACGTACAAGGGCGCCACCTCGAACCCGTACAGGATGTATTGCCCAAAGAGAAACGCCACCTCGAACACCACGCGAGAGAGCAACTGGCACACGTAGACCTTCATCAAACCGTCTCGCTTGATGCGCCGCCGTCCGTCGTGCTTCTTTTTAGACTTTTTATCGTCCTTCTCCTTGTCTTGCTCCGTCTAAGGAGATATAAATAAAATACATCATCTTTAAGGTGAGTTCTTGGCATTTAAAGCATGTTTGTGATATTATTATTTTATACAAATTTTCCCATAATGCAGTGATCCCATAATAATCTAGTGATGATTAATTAAAAAAGGCTTTGATCTTAACACCTTCTCGGGTTCGATGATCTCCTCCAGGATCATGGGGTCCTCCTCGCCGTTGTCCTCGGCCTCCTCATAGTCGCGGTTGGCGCCGCGGCTGACGATAGGCATGCGTCTCCGTTGGACGGTGTAGTCGTCGTCGTCCATGCGGGCGATCTTGTGCATGGCGAACCCCAGGTACATGATGGTGGGCGTGCTGATCATGATGATCTGGAAGACCCAGAACCTCACGTGCGAGAGCGGCGCGAAGGCGTCGTAGCAGACGTTCTCACACCCCGGCTGGTGCGTGTTACAGACGAACTTACTCTGTTCATCGTAGTAGATGGACTCGCCACCCACCACCGTCAGAACGATCCGGAACACGATGAGGAGGGTCAGCCACAGCTTACCCACAAAGGTGGAGTGGTTGGAGATCTCCTCCAGCAATCGGGTCAGGAAACTCCAGCTCATGATCCCACTGCTACAGATCCAGACACCTCAGTCCTGGAGGATGGGAACAAATCGAACATTACAAACAAATTCAAAATGCATACACACATTTGTACGTTTATTTATTTTGCTTTTAACGTCGTGTTCTGCACTTTAGGTAACAGTCATGACAGGAGACGTTCCTTCATCCCGTGAGACACATCGAACACACTCAAGAATCATTTTCCATCTTCAGTTTGCAATATTTTTAACTGCATGTTTTTTTAATGAAGTAAACCAACACAGACATGAGAAGAACATGTTAACTCCTCATTAAAAGCACCGGGTCTCCCAGTGAATCGAACCCCGGAACACTGACGCTGCTGGAAGCCAAACCTCAGCTTATTAAATTCTGTATTCCACTCATAAATGTGGTTTAGTTGGGAAACGATTGTTTTTAAGATTTATAAGAAGATTTAACGGTCAAATGACTTACTATGCATCAAGGACAATGGAACACCATTTTGAGCAATTGAGGGCCTTGCTCAAGAGCCCAACAGTGGCAACTTGGTAGAAGTAGTGGGGGCTTAGACTGTCGTCCTTCTGGTCCTTCTCTAACTCAGTATTATAAAAGCTCTGAGCCATCACTGTCGTTATACGTTTATGGTTTTAGCACTGCTGAACCTCCTCCTGAATTTCCTCAACAGGTAATAAATACAAACGTGTCAAAAACAGCATTTCACTGTGAAGTTTTGGCTTCTTCTGAACCTCCAGACTGAAAAGGGCTTCTCACCCGTTTACTAACCGGCCGGTGAAGTTTAAACAGCACTTTAACGAGAACTGAAGATTCCTCGACTTGTTCTCCATTTCTTTGAAGAGCTTCCGATGGACGGAAAACCACTGGAAGGAGTCTAGACATAAAACTATCCTTTCACATGGAAATGTGAGCCTAGCCAAAACAGCAATACAACAATTGACCGATTCATTTGATTATAAAGAACCAGGTGTGTTCTCTCGTAGTTTTTACCAGGGTGTGTCTCGCCCTACATGCACGCTGGGGCCTCTGGGAGAAGGGGGTGTTTTATACTTCAGTACGGTCATTGTTTCCACAATTTGGACCTCATACTCGGAGGGTATCGGTGGTTTATTGTTTAAGGTACACCGGGACCGCCGCCGGTTCATGGATTTATTTATTGCAGTAGACTCTATTGTTGTGTAGAACACAAGTACTCGTTATTCTAGGAAACCCAACATCTAGCACACTTTCCTGAGAAAACATCTACAAATTATTAAAACATTAGATTGGACTGTTTGTACGACGGTACGAGGCCGGCGCTCATTTGCTGATACACACAACGCAAAGCCACTTTCGCAGGAGCCGTAGAACCGTCTAGAACCGATATTCTGCATTAAACAGACGCCTTCATCCAAAACTACTTACTAAGTAAGTACTGAGATTGTTTACTGGCTGAGCAAACATGGGTGATAGTGGGACCTATCCTGGCAGTAGTGGGACAACCTGGCAGAAGTGGGACTTAAACAAGCACACTATCCTTTACGAAACAGATTTTTTTTGTTACTAACGAATTTAAGTTGTTCCCTTAAAGAAAACTCATACATTAAACGTCCCCTTTGGGACAGATCTGGCAAATGAAAGGTGATTTTTAATTAGAGTAAATCTAATCTAATCTAATCAGAAATGTGAGCAACAACAGCACAGGTGGCAATGTCTGATAAAAAATAAATTATAAAAGATGCAACAAACACCCTAAGATAATCTTTAAGGTACATACATGTTACAAACGTGTAACCCCCGAGCTTAAATGTTCGATACACATAGGTGCTTCTATTCAGTACAAATCATCACCAATCAGAACCCAAATTGGTGCAATTTGTAAGTCCTGCAGGAAACACACCTTGCAGCACAATACACAAGTTGTAACCTGTACGCAGCCCAGTCTAAAAAAATCAGCCCGTCCTCCCAAAACCACCGGGCTGCTCCGAAATCCTTCAGGAAGAACTCGAAGATCTGTATGAAGAACACAAAGAGCTCAGTCACCTCGACTAAACTCCTTTTAGGGTCACAAGAACCACGTCCACTGATCTGAAGGATAAATGTGGGAGTTCTGTTGATGTTCTCGGTCGGGTTGTTTGCAGAATCTTTTGGGTAAATAGGTTTCCTCGGGCGACGTTGATTAGCTTTTGTTGAACTTTAACCGGGTCTTGATGCGAGTACATCAATGAACATCTAACAACTCACACAGAACCAAACAGAATTGATTCACTTGGGACAGAATTTAAAGTTTTTATATATATATATTTTTAACACAAAATGTAGAACAAGCAGTTTTTGGGTTAGTTTTCACCTGTACCAGAGTTCATAATTTGTATTAAGAAGAAAAACACCAAATAAAATGACAGAACATTTTGTACAGCTTATATTTTTGTACTTTTGTGTATATAGTTACATCACCAGTCACAACGTTTTATTGATTGAACCTATTAAACTGTATAATGTTTGTAGTTATAATGTCATAATTTAAATTCTCTTCATAATATTAAAGTCTCTTCATAACTTTTAATGATTTCACATTTAACTCTTCTGCTGGTTGTTCTGGATAATAACTGGATCAAAACAGAAACATGACCGTGTCAACATTGCTGCTCCTGCTAGATGAGACGGAACCTTGAATTATGTCAATAATACAAAACAACATCTATTGACAGTTTCGGCTTCTTGTGTTTGTAGGATTTTAGGAATTCTTTTCAGAAGGTAGTCTGATTGCTCAACGGGTCCTTTGGTCTGCTGGTCCTATATGCTGTAAAGCGGCCTGTTGTAAAAAAAACCCCTTAGAATAAACTCAGGCCAGTGACGGCTCAGTGGTTACGATACTGGTCTAAATCACTGTTGGGACCCAGAGCAGAGCCATTAACCCTTGAGTGTTTAAAAATGGGGTTTCTTTGTAATTGCGATTTACTTTCGATAAAGGAATCTGCCGAAAATGTAGACGTTAACTAGACTAAATACTTTTAGAAATGAAGCCTGGATAAGATTTTGGGATGCAACCCTGTGGTAAAAAAAGGAGTAAAATTCTGATTTAGTTTAACAAGGAGGTTGCTTTAAAACGACAGAAACCGCACAATTCTCATATTAAACCCCACAGCTTTAGGTTTTTTTTTTTTTTGGGGGGGGGGGGGGGGGAGACTACTCTCCCAGATGTGCCCTCACAATGCTGCTCTGTTCCTGATTCTAATGGCTGCGATGCCAGGATTTTGCTGGCCTCCTGTGTGGAAGCACTCTGGAGATTTGAAACAGTGTTGTGTTCGTTCCCACAAGGAATTCGGGGAATTTATTCGAGTAACTTTGTGGCTAATTTGGTTAGTTGAGTGTGGGTGATTTTTAAAGGCCTTATTTAGGTTGTTTGTGATGTATGTGGTGTTTAACAAGCCGTTAAAGTTTAGGATTTTGTAGTAATTGTCTCGTTGCATCGGTGTCCTCACAGTACCCGAGTCTATCAGCTAACCAGAACACAAGTCTGTCAAAAATACAGAGGAAGCTCGAGTTATGGACAAACATTTCGGAGTTACGTGTGGTTTCTTAAACTTAATGTACAAACAATTTCATGGTAGGAATTTAAGTAAAGCATGAATAAAACACGGATGAGTTTGTGAACTCAGTACAGATGGCAGCATTACAGGACGATGATTTACTTTCAAATGTAAATAAATTATTGCTGATAATTAGTATTATAACAGTATTATACGTGTTTAGCCCTATGTACATACATCCATGCATCAAAAGTTGTGGTATCTACTTTTATATCCTATTTTCAGTTTTGTAATGTTACATTTTGATTGTTATATTCTTCTGACATTTCTGACTAATATTAAATGTATATTTTTAGTTAATAATTCCCTTTACTCATATTGTCGCTGAATATCATAAAAAGCTATCTATCTGTCTGTCTGTCTATCTATCATTCTATCTATCTATCTATCTATCTGTCTGTCTATCCATCCATCCATCCATCCATCTATCTATATATATGATTCTATAAGTGACCAATACATTGATTTGATTCGTTCTGTAACTGTAAATAGCACTAGTTATAACTTTATAATAATCATGTATCAAGCTTACGTCTAAATTCTTCTCAAATCTAAAATTTCCTTGCACAATGATGCCAATTGCATTTATTTCCATGTATCTGTACTAGCTAATAATTTTGTAAATAGATAACTTTACTGTTTGTTTTATTTATTTATAAAGACATCCTTACCTTCACGTAACTCACAACAGCAGTCAAACTGTTTATTGTTAACCAGAAGAAAACTTGAACTGTTTTACTGCAGTTCATTCATTGTTAGAGCTAATTGTATGGTTTAATTAAAATGTGCCTGTTTTACAGCCAGACTTTCTTATCTGTTGTGGTAAATCTCAGATGCCATTTTAATGAAGTGTGTATTGTTTAGTGAAGCATGTGGCGAGCATGTGTGCTCAAAATTGAACGGTTGCTCTTTCTGTACCTATCTAAAACGACTAGGTCAAAAATATGAACGCGTACCGTGCTAACGTTAGCCATGGTACAGTCAAAGGACAGGTGATAACAAGGAAGATAACCATCCAGACGTCCAAATAAATACCTGAAACATTTAAACTCATACTTGAGCTGAACAACCAGGTTTACATCAACTTTCAAGATTCTTTCTCCCTCACAGAGTCACTTTAAACAAACCATTAATAGTGTTTCTCACACAGGTCAGGTCAGATTGAAGCGCTCACACACAGGAGCTCCTTTCTGGACGATTTATGTCTGTTCCTGGGACGCTTTAAAAAAAAAAAGAAAAAAAAAAGACCACCAGGTCATCCTAGTCTCAACATTTAGACAAGGGAGTCAGAACTAAGTGGACTTAGTTTTGGAAAACACTTGAACAGTTAAAAATCTTAGATATTATTTTAATGAGTTGTAATGAAAAGAGTGATTTTAAAAACCAAATTTTTAAAAAGAATTCTGTGACACATTCGTGGTTATGATGTCACTGCGAGGAAAGATTGCATCATAGCAACCATGGAAAATGGGGCTTTACTTGTGCAATTTTTGTTCAATAATTATCATACATAAGAAGTGAACTCAAGGAAAGTGGACTAGTCGAATTAAAAATAACAACTGATCAACTTTAAAATAGACAAAACTTTTGGTTCATGTCGTTTTGTTTTATAAACTTTTGTTTATTTTTAATATCTAATATAAGATCACTGGTCACTTGTACTTGACTTGTGTAGAATGGTTATTAAAAATAACCCAGAACAAACATTTATAAAAGTTGACCAAAATATGACCACGTTCACAAACCATTCACTCAAATGAGGTTCGGTTCTTTACAAAGTAACTCGATTCATTAACTACCCAATTAAACTGAACACACAAATCTGCAAATTCAACTTATGATAAATAAGAAGATTTTTTTCTGCCGCATCGAGAATCCGAAAAGAAATGTAAAACAGCTTATATTTGTAGGGGATTGATGTTTTATTTTATATTTCTGCGAGTCGACTCTTCAAATGACTCCTGAATCGTTCATCAGCAAATAGGCAGGTTTTGTTGTTGGGTTTTCTGGATGTAATTGGAAACCAGAACCGTTGCAGGTTCCTTGAAAAGTAGATTTTGATTACAGATTATAGATTAAACAGTTCCTGGACAGAATAATTACATTATTAATCAACATTTGATGAAAAACACCCGAGCGAAGAGCAAAACCAGCGTGAATGTGTTGATTTGTGCTGGACTAAGTTATACCAAAGTGTCCGAACCCGTAACGAAAACACGCCGAAACTAATCTACAAACTGGGAAATGTGAACCCGGTACACTCCCGGCTTCTAATACAGTCTTATTGTGTTAAAAAATAACAATAATAATGAATAAAGAAGCGAGATTGTCCAGCGGTCCGCGGGTGTGTGGAACGCCGTGAACGTTCGGGCGCTGGATTTCAAATTATCTTGTTAGTATTTTAACCGAGAGAGAGCTTAAAATTCACATAAATGACACAAGAGGAGATAAACTAGTATTTTAACATGGTAAACACTATGGTAAAATGCTGAACAAAAAGATGTTGTGACGTAACGTTAGCTCCAAGACGTTGGAATATTTGGATTTGCCTCGACGAACTTGACTGAATTTACACTTCACGGAGTAAAAACCTGTAAAGAAACGAGGTTTTTATTCATCTCGGGAATGTTCGCGAACTTTGTTTAATCCTAGAACTTTAACTTAATCCTAGAAGTTTTCTCCCGTTTTGGGGGGGTAAATGTGCCGCGCAACGTGTCGCTTTAACTGTACATCTCCACTCAGATTTAAACCGCATACGAACCCAAACCACCCACAATACGATTAAAACCCAACATATTTCGTTTCCTATCCGGTTTAAATGTAATTTAAGGCTGTTTTGGGGTGTTTTGATCCCCTATGTGCTGAACGCTATTGTTCTCGGGGGCAGGAATGAAGCGCGCTCGTCCCCCGCTGGTGAAACGATGCAAGAGCTCGAAGTCACAAAACCACTGCAAAAATCAGCCAAAAATAAAGCAAAGACGTGGAAAAAAACATCAAAAATAATAAACATCTATGCAGAGTTTAGTGAGGAACGGTGCACTAAACTATGCACGAATAAACCTAATGATGGAACGAGCACGAATAATGTGTTGGGATTAAAACAATACTCCATGCATGCACACCAGTGAATCCACGTGTAAGGAAAAAACAACACGTCGTACCTTATAATGAGTAGATTTCCAATCCTTTCACGTTTTCTTCCCCTAGATTAAGATTTAAATGATCACAGCATTGTAAAACGACCAGGCAAGTCTCTGACTCCTTGTTAAAGCCTTTAGATTAAGTCCATGTGCTGCTTTTAGTCTGGGCTCTAAATAAGCTGGAGGACAAAGAAGAACCCCCCCCCCAAAAAAAATTTTATTTAGCCTCCTCCTTCCTTCCATCCTCTTCTCTTCCCTCCTTCCTCCTCCTGGTGCCTTGTGTTCCTCCTACCGAGAGCACCCCCAAAAACCTGAACCCCCTCTCCTCCCCACCTGCCCTTTGTTTCCCACACTACATTCATTCACAACTCATTGTATTTCAACATTCAGGTCCATTCTACTGAAGTACAAAATAATTGATTCCATTGCTGTATCGATGACCACACCGACTGTTATTTTGACCTTTCAGTCATTTAAAACGATATACATTTTAAGAATTGTATAGTACATTGTTATTAACATATTCCCCTGTGGTGCAGCGGGTGGGTTTTTTTACTAGCACACCGGCACAGAGAATCTGAACTCACCGGGAAGAGTTTGCTTGTTTGTTAAGATTTCCTAAAACTGATTTCCTGACAGACACACTTTATGTGTTTATTTATTACACAAGCCAACAAAATCCCATTCACTTCGCTTGTGCGTTTTTGGACTGTGGGAGGGAACCAGAGTACTCAGAACAAACCTGCACAACATACACACAATAAGGTTTAAACCCACTTAAGGATTGGACCTAGAACCTTTGCTGAGAGGCAATAGTACTCACCAGTGAGAAGTTTGCAATGTATTCATTCTAGTGCCAGGCCTATGCCCAGACAAATAGGGAGGGTTGTGTCAGGAAGGGCACACCAGTCAATGTTAATTTTCATGGACACTATTTTTATTCTTATTCATGTTAGATTTTGTATATACCTTATCTCAATTAAGGTTTATCTATAGGCTATAGACTTAAATCAGAATTATCTTGTTCGTTCCACAAGATGAATAATAAAATACTGATTAGTACACATTGAGATTTAATTACTCTTATCAAACAACCTTCATGTGTTGATGATAAGGCTCGGCAATCCTCTCATAAAGTCCAGTATCACGAAATGTACCTGCTTATCAGATTAATATTGAAAATTCTACATTCTGCATGTTACACACTTTCTTTTCACAGCATTATACAAAACTGATTGGAAATAAACGTTAACAAACTCATTAATTGCAGTGCCGCTCTCGAGTCCAGATAAATAGGGAGTGTTATGTCAGGAAGGGCATCCATGCCTAATCGATAATGCAGTCCATGTTCCATAGTGGCGAGCGTTACAGTTTCATCATGAAACCTGAACAGTCAAGGGTTAAATCTAAATAAACATGTAAATCTGATACTGATATACATTTAAATCCACAAAATATTCAGTTATTGGAAAGCAACAAGCAACCATCTAGATATCAAGAACACTGACATCATCGAATACATTCGTCCATTAAATGTTTTAACAAAACCTTCGATGTCCTCCTCTACTTGTTCCGTATGAACACTAGGTACCTTCGAACCTATTTTATACTTACATTATGTAC
>JAOUQU010428341.1:0-10343 GCA_028566735.1 Ammoglanis amapaensis | reverse complement strand
ACACACACACACACACACACACACACACACACACACACACACACACACACACACACACACACACACACACACCAACACAGGCCTGTTAATGCTAAATCAACTATTCAAGGAAAATAAATCATCCAAACATGCTCACAACACAAATCACTAGCACTCATGCACACAAAAGCTCCATCTTTATTAGCTACATTTGTATTACTTTATGACTAATGACTTACTTTATATACATTATGACTTATGACTGGACATGATATGAAGAAGGAAAACCTTTGTATATATACATAATGAAAGCTACATGCTACCTGTAATAATATAATTATTACCAGAAAGATACCAGAGTATATAGTATGGTATACATATGAATAAGTATACAACCATGCAACTTTGCATGGACCACCATTAATAAAAACTAACGTGATCATGGGACGCCATTTATACCTGTGCACCGGCACTGCTTAGGTCACCTATAAAAGTGTTCAACAAGTGTTTTATTAAGACGTAATGGGTAAATATCCAAATGCAATATAAGCTACAGTAGGAAGTCAAAAGTATCAAATGACAGTTATTGGACTCATTATTTGAAATAAAAGATTGTGTTACTGTTCCAAATCCTAATTGAGCTGCTTAAAGAAATATATTAAAAAAAACAAAGGTAAAAGAATATGGTTGTGATGACATTCTGTTCTGGTTTTATTATGAAACTAAGCTAAGATTGGTCTATGGTCAAATGATGTGCCTCTTATCTGAGCTAAAACGATGATAGAATGAAACGAACCCAAATTTGCTTGAACCAATGACCCATTGATTTGTTGTTCTTGTAAAAGAGTAAATATGAGAATCCTAGGACCAGATGCTTTGTTTATGTGTTCAAGATCTTAAAAGATCTTGGGTTATAATGTAAGAAACCCCAAACAATTGTAAAAGTATTATTCAACCACGCAAGTAATTAATAGCAGCTTCTTATCTACCATGACAGCCTGGTAAAGAAATCTCTTAAAAAACATCATTCTTTTAAATAAAATCGCATCATTAATAAAATTAACATTCTATTCTAAATGCTTTTTAGTTTAGGGTGTTTAATTCTCATTTTTGTTATTGATTAAAAGTAGACCATTAACCCTGGTTCATTTGGAAGTAGGTAATGGACATTTTTGCATATGTTGACTGGACAATGTCACACGTTGCCTCTTCGTTCGTTTCCATGGACTCCCTGGTGAGCACACTTCCATGTAAACATTCCTGTTCCCCAAAAGTGCTGTGAGCTGGACTAACGGCACCATTCACAAGCTCAAAGACGACAGGTCTATGAGCCCTAGCACCCCCCCCCCCTCACGGTTTGTCCTGTGTGGCACTGTCATAAATTCCTTTCCCTTAACATTCTGTTTTTTGTTTCCTTTATCTGTGACACATATGCACAAACAAACACCGCAGATTCCTTTACAATGTGCTATTTTAAACACTGACCTTTGTAGTAGTTTTAACTAAGTGAAGTACAGTATTTAAAATACAGAAATAAATGTTTACATTAAATTACATTTGCATTAAAATTCCAGTTTTATAATATTATTATTATTAATAATAACAACAACATTATACAATAATGAGATTAAGAATAAATTGAGCTAGCAGTCTGTTTTGAAAATCTTTTATAATTTTCATTAAAAAACATTATTCCATTAATTTCACAATTTTTGTGTCCACAAAGCCACCATTGACATTGTAAGCATTTGCAGACGCTTCTATTCAAAGTGACTTACATTACAATTACAGTTCACAGTCAGCAACCGAGAGGTAAGGCCCTTGCTCAAGGGTCCAAGCAACCTAGCAGTGGTGAGTTTTGAACAGGCATCCTCGGATTACTGTAACCTGCACCCTAACTACTAGGCTATGACTAGGCTATGAAGATAGTGCAGGTAGATGCTGCGAAAGACAGACAGACAGACTGATAGACAGACAGACAGATACATAGATTATATATTTGGAGATGCTCCTACCAATTCGGCCTACTTTTTAATATTTTTCCTGCTTCTAACAAATTATCATATGCTAATCGCTATGAAAATCATTACTAATAAATATAAATATATAATTGCATACAACTAGTACTAGTACTAGTACTAATAGACACAAAATGCTATGGAACTTCAAATCGTTGTCTATGGTTTTCTAATGGAAGGTTAAAAAGCTAATAGTCAGGTGTTCACATAATTTGGTTCTTGAGTAACTCAGTATTGATCATGAGCACCATCACGGTTTATAATTGTCTCTCAGCAAAAAAAGGTTCATGTCTGTTTGGGGTTTCTGGTTTCTTCCCACAGTCCAGAAACATGCAACCTGGTCAGGCTAGGCTGGGTTAATTACCTTCAATTTGGAATTTGTAGTCACACACTTGAAATAAAGCAAATGTAGGTAGATTTTACAACTGTCATTATTAAAGAAAATAAAGCCTGTATTTCTGCTTCATTTTCAAAGTTTATTCCTGACACTGATGAATTACTTCCTTTTGAATGAATACCTTACAGTTGCAAGTCATTTATTTCATTACTGAGTGCATTGAAAAGTAATTTAGAGACAAATATTTTTAGTGTGTAGGAAGAAAACCGTGTTTTTCCATGGTTTAAAAATAAATGCTGAAATCATCCTGGGTATAACGCGTGTGTGGAAACACATTTGGCCTGCTGTCTGATTGAACTGGAAAGTGAAATGACAACAGTGGACTGTTTTTGTAAAGGAATTATAATTAGCAGACTACGACACAAACATTTCATCATACTGGACTCTTTCGCCATCTTACACTCTACTTTACACAGTGACCATTTACACACAGGCTTTTGCTCTGAGCTCCTCCAGAGTGCTCACCCAAATCTCACAGGGCTAAGCTTTCTGCAAATAGATTAAGGTTTGTCTTTGGATAAATGATGCTGTCGGTGGTGATTTTCCGTTGAACAGTGGCCAGTACAAAATGACGATGGCATTCTTTCATCCTGCACATTATTTTCGATCTTAGTTTCCATTGTTTAGGTCCGTCATTCACTTCACTAATGTGTCTACAAACAACTTCATACAATCCACACGCAATTGAATACACATGTATTCACAGCTTTTGATAGTCTCTTTGTTACATACAGGGACTGGACCAGGGACCATGGGTAACAATATAGATTTCAGATCCAAGCATGTGGTATGACCAAGCCTCTAGACCAGGTTTAGTCTTTTTTCACTCAATGGTATAGATAGGTGTTTAGAAAATTCTCTGATATAAAATGTTCACACTTTTCTGTTATGTTGCCAGTTTTTGTCTAAACATATAAATATACATTTTGATAAGCAATAAGCAATTTTGATGGACAAACTGAAATCAGTTAGAGAGCTTACAAAACTATTTCTCTTCTGATAGATGTACTATATGTTCAAGAGTATTGAGATATTAATTAACGATTAATAGAGATTACATGCTTTAACCACACCACCAAAAATGTAATTTGTACAGGACTGTGATGTTCCTTGTGTGCACCAAGCGCTTATGTCTTAGTGCACACTTTTAAACACTGGAAATGGGACAATACACTTTTGGGAAGTGACGAAGTAACATTTGATCTCTAGCCTGCCAAATTATCCACCAGTTTTTGTTTACCCTACTAATGAACCACTTCTTTAAGGCTACCTACATTTGCAAGAAAAGGTTGCCTTCTCTTCCTGATTCAACAATGGTCCAGCCCTTTGTGTAACATAACCTATATTGCCAAAAGTATTTGCCAACCCATCCAAATTATTGAAATCAGGTGCTCTAATCGCTCCCATGGCCACAGGTGTATAAAATGTTGCACCAGCATGCAGTTGCTCTCAGGAGCTCAGTGAATTCCAGGGTGGAACTGTGACAGGCATCCACCTGCACATGACATGGATGGCAGAGTCTGGTGTGGGTGAACTTGACCATCCTGACCTCAACCCGATAGAAACCCCGTTCATATGAATTAGAGTGGAGACTGAGAGCCAGGACTTGTACCAACATCAGTATGTGACCTCAAAATGCCTTTCTGAAAGAATGGTCAAAAATCCCCATAAACACACTCCTGAACCTTGTGGACAGCCTTCCCAGAAGAGTTGAAGCTGCAAAGGGTGGACCAATGACAAATTGATCCTTATGAATTAAGAATTGATGCACTAAAATACAGTGCTCAAAGTGTGCAAATGCACGATTTGGGATGAATATTATGTTTCTGTTAATATTATGTAGCCTTGTACTTTTGGGTCAGTTTTTCTTCAGCAAGATAAAATTATTAACAGCTCTAATTATCACTTTTAGCTCAGAACCTACAGGTATCTGGTTAAAAAGATGAAGATGAATGACCCAAATCAAACTTTAACATCAACAAAACAAAAAGTCTGTGTACAGGTTTAGTGTTTTTAAAAGGAAGAGTAAAGGCGGAGCCAGGAGGACGGTGAAAAATGTAGATGGTATATTTTTATTAATTTATTGGTCATTACAATACCTGGCATCGTAACAGGCTGTACTTCTTTGAAGGATAAAGCTGGACAAGCTGTTTGGACAACAGACTGCATTTCAGAACTTTTTATGAATTAACCCTGGTCAAGCCATGGAAGTCATTTGACTCCAGCTTGAGCATCACAATATGATGCATCTGGTGCAATAATACTTTATGTATTGTAAAAATGATACAATTTTGTCTATAAGATGAAAGACTTTTCTTCACGAATTATTCTAAATATATGTTTTACTGAAGCAGAGTGAGTAACATTTGTAACACAATTGTTTGCATTTTTCAGATGTCGAGATGCCCCTTACGCCTATATTTATACATATTTTATATATAATTTATCCATTCAGATACGACCTTGTTAAGATCTTTGTTCAGGGTAGATATTTGAGTTACCGGAACTATATTGTTAGGTTAATGACTATTCTCTTAATGATAAACACTGTAGCTCTTTGTTGCTTTTTGTTGGTTTCAGTGTTCAACCTGTGTTGCTTTGACTTGCCGGGACATATGCACTATGTATGTGCTACTGTTCAGAGGCAATGGTGTGGCTTATAATCAATATTTACCGTGTCTTAAGAATGAGTCTGACATGCCAAAGAATGTTGGCGTATAAAGGGAAGGGTGAGTAACAAGTAAGACAGGAAGTAAAGCTTTCACCCTAACAAAACAACATAGAAGTTAAAGTAAATAAGCTAAAATATTGAAAGCTACCAACATTCAGACAATCTTAGATGTAAAAAAATATATTAACTTAGTAGATGTATCAATTATTGGCTTATTATTAACATCTTGCAATGATCTTATGAGAAAACAAAATGACCTTGGCTCTCAAACTCTCAGAGGTTCTGAAGGTTTCTGATGGGTGAAGAAAAAATAATTTGTCCGCACGTGTGTGCTGCTGGTCTCTGTAACATTGCCAAATGTTCATTTATTTCATATGCACAGATGTTCGCTCAACTCTCCTCACTGCTGGTAGATAATTAAACCCCAATCCCTTTCTTACGTGGAAACATGCATTTTGTAAAAAAGAAATGGCAAATGTGTGATTACTGGCATTGTGCCTTGAAACCTGGCATTGCTGAAAACCTATTAAGTAGGTTTATAGCATTAAAAATTCATTTAAATCCAATGCAGCTGTTCATCATTATTTCACTGTTGGCCTTCAGATATCCATTTAAGCTAATGTGAGCTAAGGTTGAATTCTATAATTCTGTCAATCAGCTTTCTGTCTGCCTGCCTATGTGTCTCTCAAAAATCTAACAAACTTTGAGCTTTTCTGTATAGAAGTGTAGAAGTATTTCTGTATAAAAATCTGAAAAAAAAAATCATTATTCTATATGTATCTAAAACCGCCATGTGTAACGGGTATCTTGTGACCCAACACCCATCTGATACAACAACACTTCTAGGCTGACTTAAATATTTATTAACTGTCCTGACCAAATCTTGTCCTTATTTTAAAGAGAAGACATATCATATATCCAGATGTGGTTCCAGCAAGGAATTGAAAAAGAAACAACTCATTTATACTTATATTTACATGGTCCAATTACACTTTTGCATAAAATATGAACATGTTTTGTTACATTAAGGTTTCTACGTGTTGTGTTATGTTAGTGGCCTTTCCAACGTTCCAAAAATGTTATGCAAATTCTATTGTACACATTATTTATGACAAAGACAAAAACATAGACATAACTAAAAGTAAAGTCAGTGCAAATTTATTTAAAGATGACATTTCATACAGAACAAGTATTTCAATGTAATGCTCAAAAACATTTGGTTTAGATATAAAGTAGATATAAAGCTGAAGCAGAAGCACGACGTATTTATATATAAAAGTCAAATCTGTTTAACTGAAACATTGCAAATTGGACAAAACTTTCACGGTCTGTTGAAGGTCTAATTAATACCTGATGGGTTACAGACACCCTGATGGGTTTTACGACAAAAAACCACATCAGATAGTGAGTTCGTAAATTTTTATGTCTCTTGTAAAATCTTAATATCCTAGCAAACAGCCCATCTAACCATCATATAAACATTCGGCAGAATAGTAAGAAGCTTTAACGCTGTGTTAGGTCTCGTAACTTATATTCCATAACGGCGATATTTTTATTAGAGCTCCTTCACACGCCTGATTTATCCAAACTTACCGCACCAACTTCTCCTCGCTTTTCTGGCAAAATGTAGCCTCACAAATGAACAACGCAGAAAGTCGATTATAAATTTTATCTTGATCTTCTCTCTTTCGGTGTCTTGAGCTTGAAAACCAGCTCGGACTGTCTTCAGTCTGTCTTCAGTCTGCGGGGGAGAAATGAATGAATGACATTTTCCCAGCGCGATTTTTCCCAGCGGCCTCGTTTACGAAGGTTTGTAGTCTGGACTCGAACTAACCACCAGTCACAATCCCAGTTCAACCCAAACCAGCTCCTGCACCCAGACTGGACATTTGCTTGGACTAGTTTATTACTTTTACATTTCCTATTTGGTATCTCGTACCTCACTGTATGTTGTTCCAACTGCAATAAAATGTAATGATACAACCAGGTTATGTAGCTCTATACAAATAACACGTGTTACTGGTAAATATTATTGTTATTTAAGTACATTGATTTCAGTGGGTAACACATTTGAAGCAACATTTAAATAACCAATAATACGATATTATTTGTATTTGTATTAATAATGCAGATCAATATGTAAATGAAATAACGAAAAGAAAATTACATTCTAGTTAATATTTTGATGTTTTTATTAGATTTCACTAGTAGAAACTAAAAGCGACTTTGATTTAATCTAAAAAAAAATTCCAATTTTATTTCGAATAAAAATCGCCCTACTAAGCCTGCTTTATTTTATCGTAGCTACTTTAAACTAAATTTCTCTATTTAAAAGTGTGATCTTTGTTTGAGAAAACTTTGTAATATTATGCACATTTTGTATTAAATGTGTATTTAAAAAACTCGAATTACATTTCAACACTTTTTAAAAATATTTGAGCGCAACAAACATTCAGACATTATTACACGATTAGAGTCAAACTTTATAAAGTTATATCATGTAATATTTGATTATATTTAGTCATACACGACGTGCCCTTGTTGAGAAATCCATTTGAGAAACAACCAAGGATCCGACTGAGTAACAGTTCCCATGATGCAATTCAATTATTTATGACCTATTTATCATTTTAATTTCATATTACCGAGCGCGACTAGTTAGCAATATACAAACTGCAAGCCAAAATTACCAGACTGTGTATTTATTTGAGGTTATGAAAAGAATATCAAAAACAGAGAAAAAAAACATCTACTACGAGCCTGAAATAATTGGATTAAAAATTGTAACAATGACGTACATTTAAAAACAAACAATCTTACGAATAACATTTCAGATAATATTTATATATTTAATGTCCTTCATACAAACATCCTTTCAGAATTTTATTATACAACAAAAGATAAACACACACCACAACTAGCATCAGCACGCAAAGCTAACATGAAGTAGGCTAATATTTACTTATTAACAATTTGATAGCCAAAAGCTTTTAAAGTGGCGTAACACGTCATTTTAGCACCTTTACAATTAATTGTAGAACATATATTATTTTATTAGTAGTTTTATGTATCGTTTATCTGTATTTTTACAAAGAATGCTATTTTATGTTAGTTAATATCAATGCGTTCATCATGCTTCTGGAAATATAACACAATGCAGTGCCTGAAAGCAAATACAAATATATTTCTTTATTTATGATATATTGTGTGCAGATTGTGAATGGTGTTGCAGTCAAGCACATTTTGTATTTTGAAGGTATGAACATTTACACGCGTTATTTAGCTGCACCTACATAAATGTAAAGAAGACATTTATTTATTGTCTCACCAATCAACAGGGAAGAGATCCGGGCACGTGGCGTTTGTCGGAAACGATAAATCTCTGTCTTGTCTGGGTGATAATTACGGGATATAAGAAAGAGGAACGCAGAGAAACCTGCTAGTGCTGATCAACTCACATATATAGCAGATTCCTGAAGGCCCGAGCAAGGCTGAGATATTTATGACCACCTAACGACCCCAATACATTTCAGTCGCGCAGCAGCTTTCCTCAAAATGCTAGAAGACATAAGACATAAACCTGTTAATAGACGTATGAAATTCCTAAATGCTCTGGTACGTTATAACTGATTCCAGACGAGATGTCATCTTCTGATGGGAAACGATTTTAACTATTCCTATAATAAACAGCAGGTGGCGCAAAGACGCCCTCGACACACGTGTTGTCGGTGCATAGATGTCTCCATATCAACATCAAAGACAATTACATCCACTACAGAAGATAACCCGGTGGTGGAATAATATTTATAGCCATTACCATTTTAAGTCACATTAATAATCAGTCCAAAAATCGAGAGTAAATAATATACAAGAAATAATATCACAAATATACAAATGTTATTATATAGTCTAAACATGAATTATACGTTGACACAATTGGATCGTAAATGTATTTAAACTACATTTTCAGGTAACTGAGATGTTATTATTAATCTGTGTGTTTTTTAAACCAGGCCAATACTAAGATTCTTTAGTTTTAAACATTTGATATATAACAATATGTTTGTGGAGAACCTTTACTGTAATATTGTTCCTACATCTTACATCTAACACTTATAGTTAATTATCTTGCCATAGATTAATGAATTGATAACTGGTATTAAAGATAAATAATAATGCACAGCGTTACTATGATTTAGTAACTCCATTTCATTCACGTGCAATATTAATTCCTGTGTGTGTGTGTGTGTGTGTGTGTGTGTGTGTGTGAGTGTGTGTGTGTGTGTGTGTGTGTGTGTGTGTGTTTTGAAGACCGTAAAATTATCATATCATATTATTTTGTTTTCGGCTTTTCTAATGTTTAATTTTATATTAAAATAAGTTTTAGAGTATTCAAATTACAATAAATAAATGTTTTCTTCTCGGTAAAAATTGCGCAATTTAAATACGCATTGGGACCATTTACCCTGGCCAGTGGATAAATTACATATATCATTCTCCCTCCATAAAATCATGAAATGTAACTGAAATTCAAGATTAATTAAGCTGTGAAATCATTTCTTGTATTTTATTGAAATAATTATTAATGCTAACAAAACCTTTAAAATGATTTAAATTACATATTTAATTAAACATAATGAAATATATGCCAAAAAAATTAAATACACACAAAAAGCCTACAAGACGCTTGTGTTAAATTATTTACAAAACAGTATAAATGCATTGATACAGTATGTATCAATACATTTGTTACCGTGTGTGCGTGTGTGTGTGTGTGTGTGTGTGTGTGTGTGTGTGTGTGTGTGTGTGTGTGTGTACACGTCTGAATACGTCTGAATGTTTTGAAAACTACTTTGCACATGCGCATTCAGTTCTAGAAGCATCGGAAATGGACTTGTTCGGTTTTACATTAGCACACTTGCGTCTGGATTAAATGTTAACTGACTAAATCACAAAACACTAATCCGTGACGATTGATTTCTTATTATTTGCAGGCCGAAAAAAATCCCATAAACTAAAGCAATTCTTATAATTTTGTTTTAAATTTGAGAGTCAAGTTCTTCCTAAACTGTAACAAAGAAAATGTTTTCTAAGCGATGAATCTGTCTGACTGACTGTAGTCTGACTGTAGTGTTTGAGTAAATGCAATAATATGTACTATTATAGGGCTTTGTTTGACACAAAATATATAAGCCACATCAAATTCGATTTGTTAATATACAATTAATTATACATACTCATGCTGTATGAACACAATATGGATATACAGATTTTGGTT
>JAOUQU010428330.1:0-10343 GCA_028566735.1 Ammoglanis amapaensis | reverse complement strand
TACAGGGATCTTGTGTGTGACTACTGGACAATTTACACATTTCCGATCAACCTAGTGCATGTTTTTGGATTGTGGGACGAAAACCGGAGTACCCGGAGGAAACCCACGCTGACACGGGGAGAACATGCAAACTCCGTTCCATATTAACCAAGTAATAACAAATAACATCATGTTTTTAACTGTTTGTACTTTTCTTTATTATGTTGTTATTTATTATTGTTCATAACATTTTATATTTTCTTAAATGCTGCTAGTTTAGTGGTCAGTACTGTCACGTCACAGCAACAAATCACGGGACCATCTGAAATTATCTCTGTCTGTGGTTTGCATGTTCTCCCCTGTGTCTCCGTTGGGTTTCCTCCGAATAGTCCGGTTTCCTCCCACAGCTCAAAGACATGCAGGCAGGTTGCTTGAAGATATTGAAAATGTTCTCTCTGTGTGTAAAATAATTACTTATATTAAAGTATGTATTACTTATTAAAGTAACACCTTAGTATGAGATAGCATCTCAAAACAAGGACTTTGTTATCTGAAAATAATCAACGACTTAGTATGAGACAGTCTCGAAATAACGACTTATCTCAGAATTATGACGTATTATATCAAAATAATATTTTGGTGTCTCAAAATAATGACTTATTGTCTAAATAAATGAATAAATAAACGACATTGTCAAAATAACGAGACAACAATTTACTTCATAATATGTGCTGGGATTTTAATTGGTCTTATTTTAGGTCTTGGTACTCAGTAAATGCTCTTAATTGCTTATGTTAATTATACACACGTTGATATTAGAGCCTAGATTCCTGAAATAAAGTTTAATATTGTGTGAAATGATGTGATAAACGTTCAGGAGATGTTGCTAACTATGCTAGCGCTGTGGAAGCTGATTATACCCGGTCCACCTTAAAAAAAAGAAAAGGCGGCGGGATGCGCGTCCCCGTGAGCTGAGCGCGATCATGTGCGAGTCCACGCGCGCCTCTGAAAGTAGGTTAGCAGTGTGAGAGCGCGAGCAAACGACGCCGCACGCGCACCTGCACGGGCTCGAAGCTCCGGGAAATATTCAGAGTTTAATGCGAAATATAAGTACATACAGTTATTTATTTATTTTTTTATCTTTGCTTCGATAATGTTTAGTTTCACAGCTCGGTTATATTTAGTTATATTAGCTATATTACGCTAACTAATTAGGTTGTCTTAAACTTGACGTTTCGCCTCTTCGCTTCGGAAAAAGAGACTGTCAGAATGCGAGGTGAGTCTGTTTACGTTTAATAAAAAACGTTTAATAGCCCCTAATACAACTAAATCTGACTTTATTAGTTGGTCGTGTTTGTTATTGTGAGGTAAAGTGAACGATATTTAATTAAAGAAGAAGAAAAAAAAGAAGACGTTTGTGAGGTGACGGTTGCTTGTCTGTGCGCATGCGCACCTCCTCACGTGCGGCGAGCGTGTACGGACGGCGCGCGCGCTTGCAGGCTGGATTTTAAACTGCGTAACAGGTGATGATGCTAAGCTAATAATCCAGTCTCCTGTCCCCCATAAACCACCGCTTTTAATCATCTTAACACCCGAAGTGTTCGTTTAAACGTCTTTAACAGGGTTCCACAGGGTTCTAAAGTCTAATGGTTCTATTAAGACCGAGAGCACTGGATGTAGGTGAGTTAGGAAGTCGTTGGAACGTTTTGGTTCTCGTCGATGTGGTGGTTATGATGTTATTATTAAGCACGGGTACTGGACCAGTAATCAGAAGGTTGCCGGTTCAAGCCTTGCCAGTGTAGAGGTGCTTGGTTGGGCCCCTGAACGAGGCCCCTTAACCTGCAGGTGCTTAAATGCATTTAGCAGACCCTGTTATGTTACCACTTACACGTGAAAAGGCACGTAAGTAATAAAAGTTGGAAGTATACAAGACAAAATACATAATGAGTATAGATCAGTATTAAGTACTCTTAAGTAATAAGGATTGAAGTATACAAGACAAAATAAATAATGATTATGTACACATGAGTTATAAGTATACGAAGCATTGCAGATTTAAGTATTTAAGGCAAAATAAGTAATAACTACTTAAGTATACAAGGCATAATATGTAAATAAGTATAAACAATAAGTATGTACGCATAAGAAATAATGATGTAAGTATGCAAGACAAACAGTAAACAAAAGAAGTAGAAATCCAAACGTGAAGAGTGAAAGTACTCAGCGCTAATCACTCACAATATGAAAATATTATACATTATGTAATATTATAAGATCAGTCTTAACGAGGTGGAGTTTATACAATCCGCTTATTAACAAAACACTTAAATATAGAAATAGAAGTACACTGCGACTACACTGCTTTTATGTACTTTGGTAAATGTATTCTTGTGTTTTTTAATATTTCCGAGCATATAATGGACAGGGTGTTCACAACGTTTTAATTTTTTCTTTACAATCAGATTGGTCCTCGTTAACAATTTATAATCCCAACTGCATGTTTGTGGATTCTTGAATCAAACCTTCCCAGATGGGTGGATTTTATGGGGTGGCCCAATTCCCCCAACCACCTTGTTCATGTGATCTCACTCCTTCACACTGGACTTACACTTTCTGTAGGGTTACTTTAAACCAGGGGTGTCAAATCAGATCCACGAAGGGCCGGTGTGGCTTCTGGTTTTTATTCCAACCAACCCAGGAGGTCACATGATCAGCTGGTTAACTGAGACCAGCTAATTAAACTAGTGAAATCGGGTGTGTTCTGATCCGGTTGGAATAAAAACCCGCAGCCACACCGGCCCTTTGAGGATCGGTTTGACGCCCCTGATCTAAACAATCCTGTAAGTCTTTAATTACGTAAAGCAAAAGATAATAAGATCATTCGTATGTTACAGAGAACACGGCAAGATATCCAGCACCGTCTTCATATGGTCTGTGCAACTATTGTTTTATTAAATAAGTTTCTTTTAAGAAAATCTTGGGGTTGTGGATAAACTTTGTCGACACCCTGTGTTTTTCCGTCGTTGTGTCAGAGAAGCAATACGCTCTTTGTAATTAATGTGCAGGAAATTGTCGGCATGCTGTGGATAATTTGTAGAAGGCGTTTGTTCGCTGATTTGCTTCTAACTGTGCAACACACGGATGTTTAAGACCCTCGACTATTAATCGTAACACAAATGATCCAGACAGAAAATACTGCGTCGAATGTTATTTATGTTTTAAAGTCAAGCGTTATTTCAGATTAGATGGTGAAAAGTTTTCGTGTGTGTGTGTGTGATTATTGATTCGCTCAGCTGTGTAAAAAGTAAATATTAGTTTGTGTTTATATTTATTTATGTTCTAACACATATCTCACATAGTTTGTACATGGTAACGTACAATATATGTTTGGGAACGAGATGAAAATCTGGACCGACTCGTCCTGTGCAGAATACAGGCGACATTTTAACAGGAAACATACAAATAAAACCGAATAGCAAATAAATAATAGCGCGTGTGATGTACTGGTGATGATACATGATGATGAAGCAGCGTGGTCGGTTTTGTGAGGAAGAGCAGTGCTGCTGTTCCACTGACCCACTTACGTCAAAGCACATTACACGCCCGAGTGGTGCCGGTGGGGGTGGGCAAAAGAAACGAGTGGGCAAAAGAACAGGGCAGAACCATGCTGTTTGTTTGTCTTTTAAAAAAAATCGTATTGTTATTATTCCACGTACAACAATCTGGTGCATCCAATTTACTTTTTACTGTGTTTCTTATTGTGATTGATGCATGTGATATGCACAGTATTGTTGTTAATAATAACAATAACTATTTATGAAATAGAATACATTTTTAAAGAACATAAATGTGTAAATGATGCCATATAGAAAAAAAGCATTATTTCAGCAAGTTGAATAAAGATTAATACAATAATTACTTTAGTCATCATAAACATTAAATATACACCCATGATCCTTTTAACAATTTAAAGTACTGTATAAGAAAAGGCTTAAATCTATGATTGGAGTTAATACCTGACTAGTGAGCTATTTCAAATCTCAAGACCTAATCACAATACTGTCGGTTGTATTCTGAAGTATATTGGTGATATATATATATATCCATCCATTCATCATGTTTTATCACAAATGTGGCTCATCTGTACCAAAATGTGATCATTACTTTGAAATTATGCTCATTTCATTACATTTCTCTAGTATTAAAGTATTTCGTTTTGTAATAAATGCCACACGGTTACAGTACTAACAAGTAATTGGATGTAGCATTTAATGACAGTGGTTGAAATGTTGAATTACTGGATAAACATCATTAACTGGACAAACCATGAACCAGAACAAAAGTGTGTTTAAACTTTCCTCGGCCTATAAAGCTGATTCTAAACATTGCAGAACAATTTGCTCCATTAATGTCGTTGTTAAAAAGCTGAACGTTGGTGAAATTAAGAATAAACTGTAGCTTTTAACACAAGCCGGCTTTCCAGCGATACGTTTCACGATTGTGATGCTCAATTATAAAATATCAGCAGAATAAAAATGTGAAACAGAAATATGTTGTTTCTATCAAATACAGTTGCAAGAAAAAAATAACTTTAGATGATGTAGAGAAACGATATTTATCTTTTACTTTAAGTACAATTACACTTTAGTAGATGAGCGACTGATTCAGAGGAATCGACTGAAACGATTCGTTTTACTGACACCGACTCATATGAACTCTGTTATTTAATCAGAATCAGAATTACCAACACTAGCACAGATGCTCCTGCAGGGGGAGCCATGTTGTGCATCACCGAGTCGTGTTAGGAAGAAGAGTCGTGATCAGGGTCTCTTTGGTCTCACGCTCGTACTCACGGTCCAAAATACAGGAGCAGATGAACCGGACTGTCCAGGTGAAAACACGAATATAAATGAAACATTTAGAGCCGAAACGTCGTCGTTTATTTACTAAACAAACGTTTCATCCACTTATGAAAAATCACAGAAAATCTAGAAAAAGCATAAATATTGACAGGTATTACTATTATTTACTAAAACATAAATCTACTAAAGCGTTAGTTACTTAATAATTACTGTAGTATTTACAAAAAAGTTGGATAATTAAGATTGTAAACGCTGTAGGGTTGCTGCACCACTTTTGTTTTAGTTGGTGTTTGTTTGACGTCGTTGTTCTTGATTGTTTACAGTCTGTCATCCCTGTAAGACCAGGTCTGATGAATTCCACCTTAACTGTCATAATAAGGTGGACTACCTCTCATTCTGATTTTAATGTGTAAAGTGTGTCAGTAGGACAGCCTGGGTGCTGTGTAGAACTCACACACCATAGCCGAACTGCACAAGCAAACAAGCAATGGCTTGTGATCTTTAAGATCCTGGGCTTAATAAATCTATCACTCGAGGTAGGTTCAGGTGGACTGAATTACGGTCGAACAATCTGGCAACCTGTGCTGAGCCGGTGGGTTATATAACCCGATACACCAGAGCGGGTGGGGCAGCTGATTTTCCCAGCGCGTGTCACGCAGTACAACATCCACACTCAGCGTGTGACGCCGTTTCCACGCAATACGAAGCAGGAGGCATCGCAGATACGATGAATGTCACCCCGCGGCCCGAGTTTTAACTCCGTAATGCCTGGTGATACGACGGATGTTAAAAGAATATTAACAAAATGATACAACTGCTGTATTTTCTGTAACCCCATTTACATGAGCACGGTTCTACAGCAGTAGATGCAGAGTGTCTGTGAGAGTTTGTTTATATTGACAGACAGACAGACAGACAGACAGACGTTGATGGACAGATACATAGACAGTCAGATCTGTGGCGTGTTTATTCTGTATTTTGCTGTAACATACGTGGCCTCTGTCGGCTATCAATTTGTTGTATGGGTTATATTTATAGCTGCATTATTAAAAAACACACACACACACACACACACACACACAGTTTTTGATGGATTTGTGCCCTTTCCAAGGTGAATGTCTGGTACCACAGATTCCAGCTCCTCTCCTTTTAATCCCGGGTCTGATCGGAACTGTTAATAACGACTATAAACAAAACTGGATTCATTCTGCACTTTCTTTTGTAGCATCTGTATTTAAATCCAGATCTCTGGGACTGGTTCATCATCTTCTACCTTCTGGGACACAACATGTGCTACATATGTAATTGTAAGCAGAGAGATAACGAGTGTGAGACAGATCAGAAGGTTATCACAAGGAGGACTGAGATGAACAAAACAGTCGTGATTATATGTCTCACGGTGAGGGTTCTTCACTATAAAGCATGTTAAAGTCGGAGAGTTAAGAAGAAGCTACGAAAAGCAAACGGCAATGTTCTGTTTTTTCTCTGGAGCTAATCATTATTTTGTGTTCCGACCATAGATTTAATTGGTTAGGGCATCACCGCTTGATACAACCATCAATGCATTACACAACCCATCTGTCCAAAACAACATTTTAATGAGTGTTGTGCTGTATCACCAAAAACAGCTGTGTTAATGAGGTGCTGTTCATATATCACTCAGTATTTCATTCCTACCTTCTATTTATTCGTTGCAAAACGGCAACACAAAACTCCTGCTGGTGTTAACATTACAATCTCGTTCTGATATAAAACCTGCCGTTGCTAACGTTTATCTGTCAGTGATTTATATTGTGATATTTATAAATCGCGGCGTCAGTTTTAATCTATTAAGATATGAAAGCGGCATCGGTCGCCAAGCTTATTGCTTCTGTGAGAGAAGTTGTCCGGTACATTTGTGACGACGTTTCAGTTCTTCTGTTTTTCCATTAACACCGATGTCCATTCCATCAAACATGTTCCAAAGACCAGTCAAGTGAAAATCTTTCCCAGAACACCGGGTGCTGCTGTAATGAAGGGGGTAAGAAGCTGCTCTGTAAATGCTCGATTGATGGAACATATGGTGTTGTGCAGTTTCATTCGTTCATTATTCTGACTTATACACTTGTGACTGGAATAGCTCACTTTGATTTGAACTCAAAATAACACCGTTCACGATGATGCACATCAAGTGATTCCAAGTCATCAGCATAAATATCGTTTTCGTTAAGTGTGTGTGTACGTGTGGATGTAATTTTGCGCTATTTTTGTCTGTTCGCAGCCCAAATCGAGGTTATTCCGTGTAAAATCTGCGGTGATAAGTCCTCCGGGATCCATTATGGTGTCATCACCTGCGAAGGCTGCAAGGTAGAAATCATTTGTTTCTTCTCTCTCTCTCTCTCTCTCTCTCTCTCTTTTTAAATTTCCTTTAAGATGAA
Source organism: Ammoglanis amapaensis (assembly GCA_028566735.1). Lineage (NCBI taxonomy): Eukaryota > Metazoa > Chordata > Actinopteri > Siluriformes > Trichomycteridae > Ammoglanis > Ammoglanis amapaensis. Next base: position 3,085 of record JAOUQU010428330.1, on the reverse strand, counting down.
CGCTTGTGTTTCAATTTCCTTCCGCTCAGTTCATACAGGAGCTTCGAATTCTCCGACGGTTATTAAAGAAGTGCAGTCTAGTACTACAAAAATCCCCTTTTATAGATGAGCACATATTCGTGATATTTTACTGCATTCAGTCGAACAAATCTCAAGTGGCATGTTATTCATTTTCCATCTCTCTCTCTCTCTCTCTCTCTCTCTCTCTCTCTCTCTCTCTCTCTCTCTGTGTGTGTGTACTGTAGAGCTTCACCTGTTCCTGTACTGTATTGGTGTGCATGTCAGTACAGACGATATGACTTTTTAAATATTAAATGACTCGACACAATGCTTATTAAGCACAACACTTATTTGCATGAAAGGTAAAGTGTGAGGTTTGCGATGGGCTTGAGATCTTTTAAAGCCATAACGCTTGATGAGTTCTGCTGCTGGTGAAGAGGATTTATTTATGACTACTGAAAGAAACTTCTGACTATATTAATGTTACTGATGTCGAGCACAAAGCTGGAACGTGTATTTGCGCACAATAAGTGACGATATTTTATATTTAATTAGTTTGTCTTATATATACGGGCTCCCTTTATGTATTGCATGTATTGAGGCTACCTGATGAATCAGTTGGGCCCTTGACAAAGGCTTTTTACCCTTAACACAAGACTGTATAGTGTAATTACTGTAATGTGACATTTCTAACAAAGCCACATCATTTCTCGGTCTCAAGCTCCCTCATGTCTTTTTTTTGTGCAGGGTTTTTTCCGGCGCAGCCAGCAGAACAACGCCATGTACTCATGTTCCCGACAGAGGAACTGCCTGATTGACCGCACCAATCGTAACCGCTGCCAGCACTGTCGCCTGCAGAAGTGCCTGGCACTGGGCATGAGCCGAGATGGTAATCAAAGAGTGCACGGAGAATATGAAAAGATACTCGCTTAGATTATGAGAAAGAAAAAAAACCCAACAACAACAACAAAACCAACATCTGGCAGCTGGGAATCATTAGGCGGTTCAGTCCTCGGCTGTTTTTATCTGTTTTTGTTTTAATTAAGCCTGAGTGATGGGTACAGTTCAGTCGTTTAACACCTGTCCAACAACAGGACTGATTCAGCCGCTTTATAAAAAGTTAGACACCCAGGAGGAGGTTTTGTAGGACTAGTAATCCAAAGTTTACTGGTTCAGACCTTACTAATGTTTGGTTGCTGCTGTTGGGCTTTTGATAAAGACTCTTAACCTTTGATCGCTCAGAGTGAACGCTGTAATGCAAGTCGCTTCACATAACTGCGTCAGGTACATGCTGAAAATGTTAATGTAATGTTCAGTTTCCTCCCACAGTCGAAGAAAAAACGAAGTCAGATTAATTGGAGATACAACCACGACCATGTGTGTGTGTGTGATTTTAACGTCTGTAAATAAATAAATAACCGTCTTAATTGTGACCAATGTGTGAGCGTGGTTAAAATGTTAATAAATATAAATAGATTAAATCAATCACTAATCATCTTTCTATGACTGCTTTTTAATATCCTCTTTTCATCCGTCGTAGCGGTGAAGTTCGGTCGCATGTCGAAGAAGCAGCGCGACAGCTTGTACGCAGAGGTGCAGAGGCACCAGCAGCTGGCGCAGGAGCCCGAAGAGGCGGGCGAGGAAAGAGACGGCGTCCTCAGCCGTTCCTACAGCAGCGCCGGCTCCAGCACCACCCTCAGTGACCTGGACGACATCACCACGCTGCCCGACGGTCTGCTCTTCGACCTGCCGCTCACGCCCGGCGAGACGGCCAAGTACTGCACCATGGATCTGTTGGAGGGCGAGGGCGGCGTGGAAAGCACGGGGGGCAGCAGCTCGTCCAACCACAGCTCTCCAGAACCTTCCGTCCTGGAAAGCATGGAACCGGGGCGGGTAAAGCATGCCGAGTACCAGCTGCTGCCCGAACCCAGTTTGCTCACGCACAGCCTGCTGGGGGCGCTGTTTGACGACTGCTCTGCTTTTGATATAGGTGGGTGGTGAAACTCTTGACTTGCGGTTCAGAGAACAGACAGCAAGAGTTTAGACGTTTATACTCAACTTACCATGGATGTATTAATCTAGGGAACCGCTATCTAACCACTAATAGTGACGGCTTAATAAAAGCTGATGTACGTATTTAGTTTGTGATTATTGAACCCTGAACACCGTCTGCTTCAGTGATGTGTTCCTAAAACATCACACACATTAAAGATCTGAATCTGTGTTCAGAACGGATCACTCAGAACGTGGTGAAGTCTCACATGGAGACGAGTCGGTACAGCTCCGAGGACCTAAAACGACTCACCTGGAACCTCTACACACCCGAGGAGACTCGATCCTTTCAACTGAAGGTACGCACACACACATACAAACACACACACATCGAACTGTGATCACATTAGATAGACAAAACGATGAATGGATGAAGACTAGAGTCTCAAAGAAGTGTGTGGGTTCACAGGATGAGGAGTTAAATAGGAGCTAATGAAACATATGGATGATAAATTAATAGAAGTATATTATTAAGCTGGGTGGAGGTATGATTGTATGAAAAGTGACAGATAAAGTGCAGACTTACACACTTCAAGCTTGTTTTAGTGCACTGAAAGTACCAGGATGTTGCATTGAAACACCAATTATACAGTGTGAAACGATGTTTCGGTCGGTTCATACCAGCTATCGATGAATCAGAAGAACGAGACGATAAATTTGTATGAATGTAAAATTAAATTAGTGAATTTATTAGTAGGTGGTAAACAAAAACGAATAAAAGCATAAATATATTTATAAACCAAAGCTGGTGGATATATTTCCGGGTTAGAGAAGCGTCATTGAATGTTTGTGTGTCCCTTAGAGACACGTTTACACATGAAAGTGTGCAGTAATAATAAAATATACAATGTTGTATAGTGTGTATCATAGGGCTGACGGCGATTAATCGATTATTCGTTGGTCGACCGAAAAAATTACTAGTCGGACAAATTTCATTGGTCGACTAGTCGCAGGAAGAAAAAAAAAGCTGCGTTTCATCAAAGGACTTCTGGGACTTTTAATTTGAACGGCGTCACAAAGGAAGACGTGACAC
>JAOUQU010428319.1:0-10344 GCA_028566735.1 Ammoglanis amapaensis | reverse complement strand
ATATATATATATACACTGTATTATGGCTGATATCCCTCTATTATAAGCTCCGCCTACTTATGGGTACCCTCCCACTTGCTGTTTAAGCCCCTCCTACTTGAGTGTACCCTGCCCCTCCTACTTGCGCCCGGCAAAATGGCGGCTGTGCACGATGGCCCGAACGATCTAGAGAGCGAGAAAGAAACCAAAGCGGACGTTGTGAGCGATGGATCCGCGGGGAATGTGTCCGCGGTGGCGACTGGAACGCTCTCTTCACCTCCCGCGGTCGCTGCTCCCGACCCCGGATCCGCTAAACCCGAGGAGCAACAGACGTTACTGGCCGTGCTGCAGTTCCTCAAGAGGAATAAGCTGACGGAGTCGGTGGAGATCCTGCGCCGAGAAGCGTGTATAGCCAAGGAGCTGGAGGAAGCCGGCGAGGCTGCAGCAGCCGGGCTGGGCGGTACAGCAGAGGCCGGGCACGGGAACTCTCTCCTCAGCCGGGTCTCCTCTCAATCAGGCGCTCCCGCTAAAGGTAGCTTTCAAAAACAGCCGCTTTCCTGTCGGGCCGAGTCCCAAATCGGTGCGTATATTATATTAAGTGCACTAAGTGGGACTCATTTTGTACTGCTATGTAGGGCACCTGTGTAGGGAGGATGACTAGATTTGACATGGGCGCCGGTTATTGTCATTTAAGCTGCTTGAAGTTCGAATAATTGACATTTTAAGATTGTTTAGCATGGAAATTACTTAATTAACTAATTAGCATTTTAATTTAATTAATTAACTTAATTAACTATTTAGCATTTCTTGTTTTCAACGTTTAATCTTTATTCGTGTAAATGTTGTCAAAGAGCCACACTGTAAATCACATAATCATAAGATTATTATATTAATATTTGGGGATCTACTAAACAATATGATTATTATTATTATTATTATTGTTAGTAGTAGTAGTAATTGTCCATCCATCACTTAATCCGATTTAGGGGTCACACTGGGCGAATACACTAAACACCTGAACAGGTCATGAGGTTACAGACACAGGACGATTTTAAGTATCTCCAATTAACCCGACTGCATGTCTTTGGACTGTAGGAGGAAACCGGAGTGCCCAGAGACTGCCGAAACCCACACCGACTGGGTTTCGGCCCTTTTATTAGTGTCATTGTTATGAGAGTCGGATTATTTCCAAAATCGCATCATCGGCAGAACATTTTCCGTTCTGGACATTTCAAGGATCTGGTCAACGTTCTTAACTTTCACCATACGCTCATATGTTCGTTGTGTTTGTGACCGGCACCGAAAGTGCACTGGCACGACAAAAGCTTAAGAAATATATGCTTAAGAAAAAGAAACCGTTGTGGATCTGAAACACACAACAAAAGGAGGTGTTGTTATATTTCTATTTTTGTTTAAAGCAGAGATTATAGTAACCTGTGATAAATCGTTACTCAAAAACATTTAAAAATGATAAAATATTTGCCACGCAGGTTAGTATAGTAGTGTGTATTGTTAAGTTCAGATCGGTCCGATGTTTCAGTGGTCGTACTTATAAAGTTTCACTCCCATCTTTATGTGCAAGTTCTTGTTTGTCTTTCAGCCACTGGTGGAGAGCATCGGCCAGACGTCAGTGTTGTTCTTTCAGCGTACAGCCAGCAGGGGGATCCTTCCCTTTATCAGGTGTATTACAGCGCTCTGAAGAAGTTCATCGAGTCGGTTCTGGACTGTCACCGAGCCGAGCTGTCGCAGCTCTTCTACCCGCTCTTTGTTCACATGTATCTAGAGCTGGTCTACAACAACCATGAAAATGAAGCAAAGTCATTTTTTGAAAAGTAAGTCCAGACTAACTTAACATTACGTTACAGATCATATAAGCTGCCGTACCCATCGAGAAGAGCCTTAACACGTCACCGATCCACCACAGATGTAGACAATCATGTCTAGATCACTAAAGAACTAAACCGGTGTCCAGAGACGTCCTTGTATTTTTAGGTTTTGACTCTTGGCCCTCACTGTGCCACTTCTTGTATCAGATTTAGTGGCGATCAGGAATGCTACTACATGGATGACCTCCGAGTACTTTCAAGCCTCACCAAGAAGGAGCACATGAAGGGCAACGAGACGCTCCTGGATTTCCGAACCAGCCGCTTCGTGCTGCGCATCTCGCGTGACTCTTACCAGCTCCTGAAACGGCACCTGCAGGAGCGGCAGAACAATCAGATCTGGCACATCATTCAGGAGCACCTCTACATCGACATTTTCGACGGCATGCCACGCAGCAAGAGTCAGATCGACAGCACGTCCGGCAGCCTCGCCGGAGAGGCCCGCAGGGAGGCCAACAAAGCTAAGGTGAGCTGGTCTAGTGATCCCTCGCTATATCGCACTTCGACTCTCTTCTGTCTATTGTGGATCTTATTTGACGGTGTCGTGAGTTGATGAAGCCGTTTAACCGTTCCCAGTCATAAATACATAAATTCCTAATAAGCAAACGCGGACTCGTGTGTGACTTTGTTGTACTGTTGTGTGAACGTTGACAATGATTCGTTGTTTTGTTGTGGTTTTTTTTATTTGCAGGTGTTCTACGGTTTGCTGAAGGAACCGGAAATTGAGGTTCCACTAGACGATGAGGACGAAGAGGCGGAAAACGAAGAGGGCAAACCCAAAAAGAAGAAACCCAAGAAGGACAACATGGGCTCTAAAAGCAAAAAACAAGATCCAAATGCACCACAGCAGAACAGGTGGGGCTGAAGCGTGTGTGTGTGCCGTATATTTCATCCATCGATCCACATTGTATGCTGATTACACACACACACACACACACATTCCCTACAGCGAGGATTCCTGATGTCCATGTGGGTTTCCTTCAAGTACTCCGGTTTCCTCCTTTAGTTTAAAAACGTACGGACAGGTTAATTTGAGAGACTGAAATTGTCCTGTGTGTGTGTGCGCTTGTCTCTGTACACTAAACACCTGAACAGGTGTTGTAGGGTATTCACCCAGTGTGCCCCACCGTAAAACGAGATGCCTGATGGATGGATGGATTTGGCCCAGAATAAACCAGAAGTTCTTTTAGATTCATGGTCCAAACTAAACGTAGATAGTGAAGCAGCAATTAGAACTTAGACTAATACTAACATATTAATTGTGCCTCAAATGTAGAAATATTTAAATCCAGCACAAATCTCTGTTGATTTAAATTCACGTTCTGTTGTTGTAACTGTATTTGTTGAGTTTTTCTGAGTTTCTAGATCTCGGGAATGTTTCCTGCTTTTATTTTCTACAGGTGCTGTAAACAAAATGACTCTGTTTAGAACGTAAATGTTTTTTATTTCTTTTTTGCTTGTTGTTTGACGTTCTGCAGAATTCCTCTTCCGGAACTGAAGGACTCTGATAAGCTCGATAAAATCATGTACATGAAAGAGGCCTCCAAGAGGCTCCGTCTAGGTCCTGATGTGCTGCCCTCCATATGCTTCTACACATTCCTCAATGCTTACCAGGTACAATTCATGCCGGTGTATCAACACTGATTCCGAGGTGGTTCTTTCTGTTTGCTTTGCATGTGTGTGTCCCCCCCTCCGTCCCCCCCGCGTGACCGTGAACTACCTGTCCTGTCATGAACGTAACCAAAGAGTGAAAATGTGAATGCGAACGCCGAACGAAAAGAAATTTCTTTTGGGAAAAAGCTGAACTCTGCTTTGATATCCGTCAGGGTCTGACTGCAGTGGACTTCACGGACGACTCCAGTCTGATCGCCGGAGGTTTCGCTGATTCCACGGTGCGAGTGTGGAGCGTCACGCCCAAGAAACTACGCAAGGTCAAATCGGCAGCAGGTGATAAACTCTGAGAGCGCTGATAAACATCTTTTATCGAATGGAAATCATGTGTTAGAATATGACATCCTTTTTTTTGGAGCAGTGCAAGTTTGCTGAACATTTTGTGCCACACTGTGTATGGCGTAATTAAGCAATAGTGATAAGAATCGATGTCTGTCTGTGATTCTTTTAGGAAGAAACGATGTTCAATTTTAAACAGCAGGGGGCGCTGGCGCAATTTGTGTTCAACACCAAACATGAATTCATCGTGCTTGATTGAGTATCGCACCCAGACCTTGATTGCTTAAATTTTGGACACTGAACCAGAAGATTGGGGTGGGGGGTCCTTAAGTGAGACTCTTAACTTCACCCCGTCTGCTCCAGGGGGCGCTGGTCGTGATCTCTGACCCTCGCCTTTCATAAAATTTGGGATATGAGAAGAAATAATTAATTGATCATCACATTTTGATTTTATGTTCCAGATCTCAGCTTAATCGACAAAGAGTCCGACGACGTTCTGGAAAGAATCATGGACGAGAAAACGTCCAGCGAGTCCAAGATCTTATACGGTCACAGCGGTCCGGTTTACGCAGTCAGTTTCAGTCCTGACAGGTCTGATCGGCAACTCGACTTCTGTATCTAGAATTGCACCGTGATCTTAACTGATCGTGTCTATGCACATGTCTGTCTGTCTCTCAGGAACTACCTGTTATCCAGCTCTGAAGACGGAACCATCCGACTGTGGAGTCTGCAGACTTTTACCTGCCTGGTTGCCTATAAAGGGCACAATTATCCAGTGTGGGACGCTCAGTTCTCCCCACATGGGTACTACTTCATATCGGGAGGACATGACCGAGTGGCCCGGTGAGATCAGAATATGGGGGTGGATTGTTTTGTGATCGATGTAAATAAGCTCAAAATGCAGCTGGCTGGAAACAAAACAAGGAGTCCCGACACTGGCCACAAGAGGGTGCACTACAGCCAGCAAAACAATAGAACACATTAAATAATGCATGTAGTTGCTCTCTGGAGTTGCTCTTGTCAGCTAAAATCTCAACGATGACTTTTCATAGCTAAACCCGACGCCCTCTAGTGTTGTGTCTGGTTCTAATCCCATCTTTGCCAGATCACTGCTGTTGGGCCCTTGAGCAAGGTCCTTAATCCTCAGTCATTGAAAGTGTGTTTCAGTCATCATTGTAATTATTCTGACATGTTCTGGACTTCTGTTGTAGATTATGGGCGACCGATCACTACCAGCCACTGCGCATGTTTGCCGGACATCTGGCCGACATCACCTGCACCCACTTTCACCCAAACTCCAATTACGTAGCTACGGGTTCAGCCGACCGCACAGTGCGTCTGTGGGACGTCCTGAACGGCAACTGCATGCGCATTTTAACCGGGCACAAGGTAGGCGGCGTCCCGTCAGTTCATGGTGCTCCGTTTGACTCTTGACATTTATACGGCACCATATTTATTATTGTCTAGATTAGATTGTAGTATGTCAAGAGTGTCGTTTCGAGAAGTCTAGTTTTAGCTGATGATGCTCGGATTGTACATATTTCTACAAACACTTCTAGTGTGTATTAACATTTGTCTCCATATAGGGACCCATCCACTCCTTGGCATTCTCACCCAGTGGTAAATACCTGGCGTCAGGCTCGACAGATGGAAGGGTCCTGCTGTGGGATATCGGCCAGGGGCTGATGATCGGAGAGTTGAAGGGCCACACCGACACCATCTATGCCCTCAAGTTCAGCAGAGATGGAGAGATCCTTGCCTCAGGTCTGTGTTTGGTTGAGATTGAATTGCCGGTAATGAATATAGCAAGAATCAACAGCAAAAACATTTTAAAATATGAGTAGTTTGCAACTTCCCTAGAAATAAAAGGACACTCTTTGGTAGATAAATAAATCACAAATGCAAACAAATGTTTGTAATACAATTTATAATAAATGTTGTAAGTTATAAAAAAATCTTTCTTGTTATTGGGGTGGCACGGTGGTTAAATGTTTCGCACCGCCACTTCTCGGCAAGGCCCCCAGCTAGACCAGGTGCTTTCTATGTACAGTTTGCTGCATCTTCTCACTATGCGTAGATTTCCTCTTCCTCCCACAGTACAAAAACATGCAAACAAGGTCAATTGAAGATCCCAATGTCATAAATAAATAACCAAATGCTCTTCTCCTCCCCTCCAGGCTCCATGGATAATACAGTACGGTTATGGGATGCCATCAGGGCCATCGACGATGTAGAAACGGATGATTTCACGGCCACCACCGGCCACATTCACATACCAGACAATTCCCCGGAAGTATTACTAGGAACGTACCTGACCAAGTCCACCCACGTTATCCACGTTCACTTCACTAGACGGAACCTGCTACTGGCTGCTGGTGCATACAGTCCCTAGTGAGCGCAGCCTCCTGCCAGGGCTTTAAGAAATCAAGTCAGATCCTGAATGATGTCGGACTTGTACTGGCTCAAGCATCATCTTTCCTGACTGGATGCTTAAATCCCAAACTGTACTGACTGCATATGAACCATGTGGGCATTTGTAGCACATTTTAAGTTAGACAAACTTTTACTTTTTTTTTTTTTTTTTAAAGTTAGTTTCTTGACATCACTGCCGCCGAAATATAACAGCTTCTCACACTGTACAGTCCTTTTAAAATTGTGCTCAATGTGTAAATAAAACTGCTTTTCTATACGAAGGATTTTTGAATAGTTTTATTCAGAACATCATGGAACACAAGACAATCAGCTATAATCCGGTCTTTATACAACAAACATCACAACCTGCAAGAGAAAGAAAAAAGAATTCACTTTACATACGTGGTAAATTGTTGTCTGATTTGTTTCCTGTGCAAGTCTGAAGATACGTTACAGTTTGAAATGTTTTTAGATTGATTTGAATGTACTGAATTCTGGGCTTAAAAAAGTAAAACGCTGTGGAGTTGGTGCTCTCTCAAAGTGTCTGTATGGGGTTTCCTCCGGGTACTCCGGTTTCCTTCCACAATCCAAAGACATGAAGTCAGGTTAATTGGAGATATTAAAATAGCCACACGTAAAACTACAGGGAGGGAGGGGATGAAAACCACAATACAATGAACACATGAACAATTTTGTGTCTTCAATTTTGCCCTACCTGCAAGGTTTTGGGCTATGGGAGGAAACCGGACTGTCCAGAGTAAAACCACATACACACCAGGAAAACATTACTTTACACATTATGTAAGTTCCTGCTCCAGTTTCAATATTTGGGGTAACACATTTGGTCCCGCTCACCATAAAAGCACTTTCTAACTAAGCACAGTGAACATGTACTACACAATACTACTTATAAATACTTTATAATCAATAATTTACCATAAATTAGCTCGCTGTTACAGCCTTCTCCTTCTTGGGCTTCAGCTTAAAGAAGAGAATAATGGCAGCAATGCTGGCGTATGTTGCCAATACACACTGCGAAAGAAACGGAACACTTATTACATCATCGTGTTTACGTCATTTAATATATTTCAGCTCCGATATCCTAAGTGCTGCGAATGTGCAGTATCGCGCAGAAGTCACATGACTAGCGCGAGTTTCCACCACCCTGCCAAGCACTGCAATACAGGGCTGTAGCGTGAGCTTCCATCGTCCTACACGAGACGTTACATTAGTCTGCAGGAGCATGAACAGACAAAAATGTTGATGGTTTAAACTTAAGATGAAAGGTCCTTAAGATGTCCTTGTGGTCAGAGACCCGGGCTAGTAATCTGAAGGTTGCCGGTTCGACGCCGAGAGTCACAGATCGCAACAGAATTACCCGTGCTCACTGCTGCACCCTAGGTGTTTCACCGCACGGATTGGGTTAAATGCGAAAGGATGATCATTCTAAAAGCAATTCTAACTGCGGAAAATGTAAATAGAAATATTTACACATAAGTACATGAAGATAACAGAACGTGTCAGTAAAAATCATAAAACGAACACTGAAAAAAAGGTCATGACTTACGTTCCTCCTTCCTGTGATGGTCCAGGAGTTAAAGTATTTAGCAACACCGGTGAATTGGTGCTGAGTACCTGCGTCGTGGGCCCCCATGGTCCTGAAAGAAAGATGACGAACACTTTATGCACGAAACGAAGGGTGACATTGAACTCTGCATCGATTTCATTAGCCACCGTGCTAACAAGCTCATACCCGACAAGCACGAATTCGAGCCTTAAATCTGAACAAAATCAATACATTTATATCGCAGGTTTCACACAGAAGTTTAACAATAACTACATTTTAAATATACGTTAAATAAATAAGAGTAGGTTAGAATTGGAACTCAATTTCTCGTTTATTCAGGTTTGTGAACGCACCATTTTGACTTAGCATCCGGGCTACTCCGTACGCGACGGTCTAAATAACTTCATAAAAAACACACACACACGCAACTTTTGTCTACCAATCCATCGGTAAAATAATCAAATAAATACATTTTAATACTAATGTATTTAATATGGGGGAAATTATAATGTTTGTTACCTGTTGTTTGCGATGTAGTCTGACTGAACTGATGTCCTTCACTAGAGGCCGTCCAAGCAAGCGACTCCGGTCGGGAAATCCCGCCTACTTGACCCGAGATACTGAAATCTACCGTTCTGATTGGTCCGAACAGAATCGCAAACTCGAACCGTAATGGTTCTTTTCAACGCCAATCGAGCAAATCCGCGTATCCGATTGGTTACTTTGCCTCGAACTGGCCATGCGTTGCATGTTTCCGTGTGGCCAACATGGCGCTGTACTGAGAGGAACATGTGTCTGTGTGTGTAGCTTAAACTCACCAGTATTGATCCAGTAAAAGCACCGAAACGTAAGTAAATAGTGTTTTTAAAAGTGTAAAGTCTTTTTATTTGGTTGTAAATGGAGCTTTTGTACATTTACGAGTTTAGCAGTGGTGTTTTGTGTAAACTTGCACGTCACTGATGGTGCTTTGGTACTGAATGAGGGTGTTGTGTGTTTATTCAAGCGATCAAATCTTTATTTATTAACAAACTGCTTGTTTGTGTTGCCTGTTCGACAGATTCCAAACATCTGTGGGTTGCCATGGTTTCCGTAGAGATGCGCTCGTCATCATTGGCATGAATATTGAAGATAATAGAAACAATCAGAATCAGGGTTTATAGGTCGAGTGTGTGAGGACACACGCAAATATTGGAGTTTGGATCCAGCTCATGTTTCCTCTCTAGCACAATCCGAGTAAACAAACAAACAAACAAAGACATAAATAAATAAATTACAATCTGCAAATCAACAATACACAAGAACATTCCACTTAAAATTGGCAAACTGTTAGATTCTATACAAATGAAAGTCTGGATGTGTGTAATATTGTGTGTACAAAATTCAGTGACTTAAGTGATTTAAGTGGTGCTTACACACACACACACACACAAACACACACACACACATACACAGCATGCAATTAAATATTAATAAAGAATTTCCCTGCTCGTGTTCTTTAACAGGGATTTTACAGACTATAAATGCGACAGTGCTTCCGTTATTCTTGACAGTCGTCTCCCTCTATATGATCGGAAGGTTTTCGGTTCGATTCCTGAAAGTCGACAGGTCGCGATGGACTCTCCCTCCCCTAACTGCTCTCCGGTGGCTGTGGCTAGGACTGCCCACGACGCTGGCATGTGTGCTCGGTGCTGCCCCGCCTATAGTGTGTGTAAATGTGTGTTTCACCGCATGGAATGGGTTAAAAGCAGCAGAGTCGTTCCTCAGTGTGTAAAAGCTCTACCCCGAAAGATTCTTTTAAGTTTGCTGATCGTTTTTCACTTTGTTGTTGATATAACTGTGATATAACATTACAACGTTTGTTTCGTCTCATCTGTCTAGATTGTATTTAAAACCATGGCGTCTTTGGAAGAGGATTTTCCACGGGGTGCCCGGAAGCCTTCAAAAGAGTCCAAAACATCGAAACGTGAGAAGCCTCGTCCTGAAGTGGACAATCTATTTGAGGTAATTTATTATTACCTGGGTTTCCACTGGGCACTCCAGTTCCCTCGTACAGTCTAAAGACATGCCGTCAGGTTAATTGTACATTCAGGGGCTTGGTGTACTCGCCCAGTCTGTGTCTTGTGACACCGGTATTATGACACGAGCTCTGCAGTATCTGATGCATTGTGTATGATGTTCTAGGTTCAAGAACCTGCTGTGAAAAAGAAGAAGAACAGTCCGGATGGAGACCGAGTGACTAAAAAAACCAGACCTGAAGGGGCTCTGAAGCTCAACACGGCGACTACTGTGACCACCTTACAAGCCGCGGTAAGAAAATCGTGTTCCTCCTCTGTACTGCGTATATCACTCGATACTTTTATATTTATATTGGCGGCACGGTGGCTGAGTGGTTACAGCACTGTCGCCTCACAGCAAGAAGTCCCGGGTTCGATTACCGGGACTTTCTGTGCGGAGTTTGCATGTTCTCCCCGTGTCGGTGTGGGTTTCCTCCGGGTACTCCGGTTTCCTCCCACAGTCCAAAAACATGCACTAGGTCGATCGGAAATGTGAAAT
>JAOUQU010428308.1:0-10344 GCA_028566735.1 Ammoglanis amapaensis | reverse complement strand
GACTAGTCGACCAATGGAATTTGGCCGACTAGTAATTTTTTCGGTCGACCAACGAATAATCGATTATTTGCGGACAGACCTACTAGAATGCAAAGACTAGTTTACTTCTCAGTGGCTGTTTGTACACGAGCCGATGAGTCCTGCAGATGCATGACGATAGAACGACTGAGATTCGAACCCTGGGTCCTGTTTTCTACCTGAGGTATAAGGTTAGTGAGTCCGATTCATTTGTGTGTTTCTCAAGGGATTCACTTCTTCACATGAAGTGTCCTTGGATTTTTAAAAAGGCGCTACACAAATACAACTAGTTAAGTATTAAGTAACATGTATCATATGGACTAAAGCCACGTGTAAGCGCTCGTATGAAGATCCAGAATTTGTCTGACCCATCGTTGATCAATGACATCCTGCAGCATGAAGCGGATGCGTGATGAGGTCTTCCTCTCCTTCACGATCTTCTCCATCTGGTTGAAGTATTGATCCATTCGTGGCTGCGGGACAAAACAAAATGCCACACAAACAAAATCACAGTTTAACCTGGTGAAACGGTGGAAAACGGGTGGTGACAGGAAACAGGTGGATGTTCAAAAATGGGAGGAAGCTTCTGGATGCATTCATGTCGATATGCCAATCTGAGACGAGCCAGAGATGTATCGATACCCTGTGATGTCATAGGAGTCCCGATTCAATTCAAAATCATCTTAGGGTTTAGATCAAGAGATTTTAAGTCATGTGACACAGCACAGATCATCTGTACATAACCAGGACGCATGTACAATGTGGAACAGCAGTACGATCAAAGAATGTGTACTGTATGTGTTTGACCTCCGATTTACCTTGGCCTTTTCAAAGTCCAGATCCTTTCCTATGGTGGTGAGAAGTCTACAAAGGCACTCGAGACTTTCCTCATCGTGATTCTTTAGCAGCTTCACCACACAGTCATGCATGATCGCCTCCGTCAACATGCGCAGCTTAAACAGCTCCCCAATGAACTTGATGTTTCCGATCGATCTCCTCCGTGCTTTGTCCTTGGCCTCCTCCAGCTCCTCCTGCAGGCGTTCCCGCTCGGCGGTCTAAAAAAAAAAAAAAAAAAAAAAAGCCAAAAACGGTGAGTCGCACCAACATTTCACACACGAGTTCAAATGCAATAAGATCTAATCTCCTTAAGGGATCATTTTGCCATCTCAGCACATTTGTGTAATCTGCAAGACGTGCAAATAAAAAAAATCCTTTTGAGAAGAGTTTCTGCTTACTGAAGCGGCCGATTCCAGCTCTCGCTGCTTCTTCTCGAAGACGTCGTCGTTCGCTTTGTCCTTCTCGAACTCTTTCTGGCAGCGGTTTAGCAGCAGCTTTCGAAAATTCACAGTGGTGGTAGGCTTGTCTGCCATGGGCACCTTTAACTGCACAGACAAAAGCAATGAATTAGATGTGTTATTAAAATAAAATAAAAAAATAGAAAAAATCCCATAAATGTAGTCTGTTTGCTGTATATACTGGGTGTTCAAATACCTACTGAGCTGCCTTGTTGTCCTACAACCTACATAGGGAGCTATCTTAGTGAAAACGATTGTAATAGAACGTTGCCTAATAAACCACCCTTGGAGCGGCCGTAGTCGGGTGGTTAGAAAACTGATCTTGTGATCGGAAGGTTGCCAGTTCGATTATTAGAGCTAACAGGTCACGACTGAGGTACGCTTGAACAAGGCGCCAATGACACTCTGACTGGTCCCCGGGCGCTTGGGCAAGGGTTGTATGCCGCACCTAGTCCCCACACCCAGTATGTGTTCACTAGTGGGTGCGATAATAAGAATAATTATCCGAAAATAAAGTCATCCGAAGCCCAGCTAATCTAACACAGTTAGCATCATGGCATAAATAAAATATTTTTATTATACGCTCGCAATGCTGTCAAAGGTGTGTCCCAAATCAGAGACTGGCGTCCTTCACAGGACTCACATTGGCATGGCAAATCAGAACGTATCACTCACAGTAGCCAGGCAGCTACACATATTGCCGTACGCCACAGAGAAGCCGGGCTCGTCGATGGCTTTCTCAAAAACCAGGTCGATGACCCCTTTGAGGCGCTCCTCTGTGTCGATGGTGAGATCAGACACCTGCTTCATCAGCTGGTTAAACATCTGAGGGGTGAGTTTGTTCAGGATACTGCGAACCTTCCGGAAGAGCTCCTGCATCCACATAGAGATGAGATAAACAAAGGTTTTTAAGAAGAGTCGCAGCTTGAATGTGGAGAATGAAGAAACGGCGAGGTGCCTGACCTGAGTGCTCAGGGTGTCGGAGTCGTCTGTGGGACTTTCACGTTTCATGCCGGGCTTCCAGGCATTCTCGGCTTTCTTCAACTGCACCTCGTCGTTGACTGAAACGTTCATTATGATCTTGCGGGGAGGAGGTCGCCTCAATCCTACGTTTAGCAACTGAAGGGAAACATTTGCATCGATGTTTTGTGACATCAGCAGTGAATAAAATAGCTAAGGTTGTGTTCGGAAACGACCGAGCTGCCTGAGTAAAGAGGATTCGAATGAGATTATTACAGTATTTAAACCAGCGGTACCCAAGAGATTAACACGAACGGACAGTGTGACCAAACAAACAAACATCGCATTTAGCCGACATTTTTATCCAAAGTGACTTACAATGAGCAGACAGGGTTAAGGGTCTCGCTCAAGGACCCAACAGTGTAGTGGAGTGTAACAGAGCCTGGATTTGAACCCCCAACCTTTGGGTTCCCAGCCCAACGCTCTACCCACTAATCTACACTGTCCCTAAATTGTGTATTTATGAGGTTGTGGTGATAAAAATGATTGGACTGAAATGAAGGAGTCACATAAATCGAGTCCCCGACTGCAGCTGAAACTTTCACCACCGACTGTTGTAAGTGAGGTGATTGTAGTGGGTTCCAGTCCATGTGATGCATCTGTTAAATCCACGTTTATACGAAGCTTCCGGTTATTTTCTGTGTTAAATAGAAACGTAAATAAAAAGAAATTTCATCATTTATCATGTTAGAAATCACATTTCAATAATCAAATCCTAAAATCTTGGTGTGTGATCAATTATTTACTGTAATAAAGTTAAATCTCATGCTTTTTGTACAATATTTATTTGGATGCTCTTTCTCTCATCATTACACCTGGAGACTTCAGTCGGGGTTTCAGACGCGTGTCATAATTCACTCCTCAAGTGCGTCAGTTCATTCGTGTGTGTGTGTGTGTGTGTGTCCTGCAGCAGCAGTAGGAGCTCAGATAAGCTGGATGTTGTTTATCTCAGTGGTTCTGCAGCGCTCCACCCTCCTGCAGGCCCCTCGATGGGCTCCACGGCCCCCAAAAAACACTTTTTAGCTTCTTCATTAATGTAACAACTCCTTCGTTAATTATTTATTATCTTGTGATAAACCAACCTGTGATGATTCCTCCAAATACACACACACACTCTCAATATCTCCAATTAACCTGACTGCATGTCTTTGGACTGTCGGAAGCAAAGAAAACCCACACACCCACAGGGAGAACATGCAAGTCACGACTGAGGTACCCTCGAGGGAGCTACGGAGTGACTAGGGCTGCCCACCACCCCAGACATGTGCTCACTACTGCCCCCTAATGTGTTTTTGGATTAAATGTGAAGGATTCATTCCTGTGTGTGTAAAAGCACAGCAGTCGAACGACAAACGATACGAGAGAGTAAAAATGATTTCAGATTCATTTTATTGAAAACAAACCCGCAGAGTCTCATACAAAATAACATTTCATTATTAAAAATTCATCAGTATAAAAAAGAGAAACGATTCACGTTCGTAGTCGTAACACAAGATCCAAAATGTAATGCAGTCAAGAGAAGAGAGACAGCATTCCTGCTCACAGTGCAACTCATAATCGTACAAACACACACACACACACACACACACACACACACACACTTTGGCACTTTCTGGGTCTCTAGTTCAACCCATTTTGTTTAGGTGTTCCAGACTCCATCACACACACACACACACACACACACACACACACACGCACACACACAGCAATGGAAGACATTAAATACACGGAGGAGTCCCCCAACACACCCTCTGGAATGTTAGCATTAGCAGTGAAGCTCGAGAGACGCTTAGCACTCTATACAGGAGAGTCTGGAGACAGTAAGGAGAGAAGTGCTCAGCATCAGCAGGGACCCGGACCACGTCCACACAGGTCCGGCATGCACTCGCGCCCGTCTCAGGCCCAGCACACCCTCACAGCGCCGGAAAAAGCTCAGTGGCTTCTCATACGTGTTACCAGTTAGCAAACTGTACGGTGACGTTCAACACACGGGGAGCATCCGGCCATTTCCATTATACTCCTCATCCACCTGAGAACCACAGAGAACCAACATACCAGGGTTAGCATCACCCAAGTAATAATAACACTAGTCTACATGAGCTGCTAATCAGATTTTTAAACTAATCACAGCATAGCATGTGTTAAGATAACTGCGCTGTAGGCTAATTGCTTATTGGACATTCGTTTGCCACGTGAGTAACACGGCAAATTAGCAAAACTCATTAGCAGACAATGTGGGGGGTGACGATGCTAACTGACATAATGTGTAGCTACTCATCTATTATGTTAGCGCGCTAGGCCCTAACTGAAAATCTGTTTGCTGGCAGAATGTGTAACTGTACATGGGCATACTAGTATGCAGTGCCCGCTGTGTGCCCTCACCTCGGAGTAGGGTGGCAAGACAGGGTAGGAGAACTTAGGACTGCTCATAAAGATGGGACTGTCTCCGCCGTCATAGTCGTCCAACAGCGGCGTGAGCGGCTGGTCCAGGCGGCAGTCGCGGGTTACATCGCAGTAGCTGGGTGGGCAGGAGGGCATACGCAGAGACACCCAGCTGGCGGAGGCCGTGCTGCCATCCCGGCTGCTGACACTGTTGGTACGACTGCTGAGGCCAGTGTAGGGCACGGTGCCGATCACCAGGGGGAGCTCCAGAACCAACTTCTCACTGCCCGGGATGTGCATGTAGATCTGAACACAGGAAACACAAAACGTTATGATCATGGTCAAATGTTTAGTGTTTATCAGTAGGGGGCGCTGTGTCTCTAGAGTCTAATACTATAAAGTATCAATCTTCAGCTCATAAATGTTGTTTCCTAATGTGTATGATTATGTGTATATAGGGTTGCCAGATTAGATTAAACGGACTCACCATGAGCGCGTATTCCACACGGATGATGTTGCACCCCAGGATGGAGGGTTTGATCTTGGGCACACGGATGGATTTGCCCTGCCAGGCGTCACACATTCCTGAGATGATGTGGTTGCCCCGTACCGATGAGAGCTTCTGCCGGAAGGTCTTGGTGTGCCCGTTGGCCTGGTAAGTGTGCTTGGATATGATGGCAGCCTTGGGCACTACAATGCGTGAGCATGTGTTCTCGAACTTGGCGTCGATGCAGATCTCCTCGCCCTCGCAGAAACCACGCCGGTCGATCTTGGCGTTCAGCGACACCTGACCGTCTGGGATGAACATGCAGGTGACCTTCTTCTCCTTCATGCCGCCGGTCGGAGACTGGCATCAAGAAAAAAACAAAAGGGCAGAGGGTCAGACTGGTCTTTTATTCTCTGGTATCTCTCTGGTCCAGACTGAGGATGAGACTCACCAGCAGGTCGGGTGTGTTAACGTCCAGTGGTTCCTCGACCTCAAAGTGTCTGGTGCACTCCAGCGCAGGCTGGCATGGCCTCTCCAACATGGCTCTGACGAAGTATTGCACGCTGCCAAATTTCCCCCTGTAGGACGACACTAGCTGCCTGCAGAAGAACGAAAGGGGCACACGGTTACTACCACAGAAACATCCGGTGTGTGCAGATTTGTGGGCATGATGCCACTCTGGAACACACGAGACTGGGACTCACCCTTGTTGTGGGAGCTCGAATCCAAATGTGTACTCGTAGGTGTTGCCAGGGCGGAGGATGACCGAGCCGTCAGTATCTGTAACGAATCAGATCAGACTCATTAAGTCTCAGTAATTAAAGTTTAAGTAGAATTTATTTACTCATGGAGATTTTTACATGTTTTAAAGTGTCACAGGAAACGATCAGGACACAAGTTTCAACCGTACACAAGTCACAAACACACTCGTGGACAATGCTGTCTCATTTACATGTTTTATGGACTGTAGGAGCAAAGTGGAAGCACCCGGGGAGAACATGCAAACTCAGAAACACATGAACCATCGTCTTCTAAACTAGACTGTGCTGGGTGTTCATTCCTTTCTGTGTGGGTTTCCTCCCACAGTCCAAAAATATGCAAAAGAGATGAATTAGAGGTAGAACATCATCCATGAGTTACTTGTATAAGTAAAGCACGTGTTAAAAAAGTAAATGATTTATAATCACAGGATGATTCCTACTAGCTAGAAACATCTCAGTGTACTTGTGTTACTAGTATAACTAGTATTAGTTGTGATTAGTACCAGGAGAACTGGGAGTACCTGCAAATGCTTGTTAAGAGTACTTAATAGTATCACAATCAGATAGAACACACACACACACACACACACACACACACACACACTAGGTTCGATTCTATTCCAACACACCATCTAGTACACAAGTACACACACATGGGTACTAAACAGGTCCGTTATACACACTATGAAGTACACAAGTACACACACACACACACACACATGGGTACTAAACAGGCCCGTTATACACACTATGAAGTACACAAGTACACACACACACACACACACATGGGTACTAAACAGGTCCGTTATACACACTATGAAGTACACAAGTACACTAAAGATCAAAACGAACCATGACCGGACGGACTGTTTGCGACTTTACCTGCCGGTTGATCGTCCAGGTGCAGTTGATCCTCGTACTTGAGATAATCGATCTCCTCTCGACACTTCTGCTTTCCTTTACAATAATCCACTTTAGCACAGCCGATGCCCCGCAATCTCATGGCGGACACCCGGGTGTTCTCCAGCACCTCGACCACCACTTTACCGGCCACTTTATCCCCGCTGCAGTAGAACGTCTTCGTGGGATCGTTAAAGACGATGTGGAAGAGCTTGACTCGCTTGTTCATGGCCACCATGTTCGCGACGTTTGATTGTGAGTCGTCAGAACTGAATGATGCGGGAACTTTTGTGCTAGTGTCTGTTAGCTCAGTCTTATATACCTCAGCACTAGCAGCCTCACGCGCTGCTTGTTTACCAGAGAGTCGCGCTCATGCTGCGCGTGTGGCGAGCACGTGGACAGCTCTCTCATTGGCTGGAATCTCTTGTTTTTGTCGTCCTGGGCCAATCAGCGTGCGGCAGCGGCACGTGAACACCTCGTGGGCAGCAGCCATGCAGCGAGTGTACAGCTGCTGGCGGAAATACAGGAGGAGGTTCGACTACACTCAGTGAGAATGTACAGAACAAAGGGTTCTTTCCCACGACTGTCACGTAAAGCCCACAGTCCCTCCCACTCGGGGTGAGTGGAGAACCCCAAATACCATAACACAACTCAATATAGACGTCTATACACGTGTCACAAACTGATTTAAAGAGTTAAGTGCCACCAGACCAAAAGAACCCCCCCCCCCCCGCAAGCCAAGGTTGAGTGTGACAGAAAAAAACTCCCTAAAATTACAGGGAGAAACTTTGAGAGGATCCAGACTCGTGGTGTGGAGAATATTTAACTGTAGGACAGGGACTGCCATCAGAAGGTTGCTGGTTTGATTGCGAGAGTGACAGATCACTGAAGAGACCTGTGTTCACAACTGAAATGTTTACAGCACCCCCATATTGTTTCAATAATCGTTTGATACACTTATATGTCACTTATATACAACCCAGGTAGAGCTGAGTTTCTGTGTGGGTTTCCTCAGGGGAATCCGGTTTCCTCCAACAGTCCGAAGGCAGGTAGCTTAATTGGATATCCTGAAATTGTCCTGTTAATAGGTTTTATGGCGGGATAGATGGAATTTAAAAATAAAAAGCTTAATCCCGTATTTGTTATATTATTATTATTAATGTTTTGATATAAATGCTCAATAGTATGCAGTCACTGATGTAAGAGTGTAAGGGAAGTACCTTTTATAAACAGGAAACCTGAATGACTTTAATAAAAATCTGATTTTTGGGTCTCTGAAGCGACGAATGATGCTGAACTTCAGCCTTGGTGAGTGTTAATGGAAAGTATTTAGATCATTTACAAGCTATGCACTGACCAACAGACTAGGTCGAGTTTATTATATAACTAAAGAAACACAATTTGCAATCATTAAGGTCACATGAGAAATTAAGCTGCACAGAAATGCTCAATTATTGCTCCAATATATGAGGATAAATTAACCTATGAACGGCATTGCATAATGCAATAACCACACTGATTACAATGTGCATTTGAAGCTTTCATAGCAAACATATGATATAAACACACATAACAATGTGACTCCCAGTTCACCAGTATTTACAGGCTCAGTTCCAGCCTGAAGGTCGAGTTTGATGTACATATAAACACAAGGAACGAGGAATCAACACAAGAAATCGTCTTCTGATCCTGCTCAGTATCTCACAACCCAAACATGCCACTATTACAGATCTAAACTACAGTAAACCAGGTTCAGGAAGCCAGTTTAAAACAGCAAAAAGGTAGAAAATGGTGATTAAAAAAAGGAAGTAAGAAAAAATAGACTTTACAAAATGAGTAAAGAGAGTAAAAAACAATTATGTATAATGTATAACTGTAAAATACAAATACTGAAATGTTTAGGGAAAAATCTAAAACAAAATTCATTGGTATTTGTTAGTTAGTATAACTACTAGGGTTACTAATAATACTAGTATTATTATTAAGCCAAGTTATACTAGTATAACTTACAAAAGTGAAAGAGAAGAGAAACAGAAATAAATAACACTGACACAGAGCGAAGGAGCAAGAAATAAACTCAGAAATATATTAAATATTGTGAAAAAATCATGTTAATAATAATGATTCCCACTTAATTGAGTGTTGCATGTTCTCCATGAGTCTGTGTTTCTTTTAGAAGTTTGGGAAAGTCCAAACAAGCGAAACTAAAACCAAACCGCCACCCAAAATACCACAAATGTAATAACCAGCACATATTTTATTCATTATTAAGCCAATTGCTGTCACATTATTTTGTGCTACGACGATTGTACACATCTCTGTATTCATCTCAAGCTTAAGACAAGATCATTTTTCTCTGTCAATATAATTTGAATGTATTATTTGTATTATTGTTTTTCTGTGTGCAGTCTTTGTCTTATTAACCGCTACTTTTTAAATTCTCTGCATTTCATTGTTTTAACATTAAACATCTCAGAAACAATAAAAGTGATTCTGTTAACATTAAACATCTTAGAAACAATAAAAGTGATTCTGTTCTATTCTAGTCAGAATGAGGAGATAACAACTGACTTCATAATAAGAACATGTTCAATTGTAGAAGGTGTTTATGTGTCTCAATAAGAAAGAATTTATGAAGCTTGTAAACATGTTTATTTAGAATCAAGGACTTTTTTGAGGAGATTTTTTTATGTTTAAATTGTTGTTGAACAGCTCCATCTAGTGACAGTTTAATAACAACACATTACTACCAAAATACCAAATAAACCACAGCGATTAAATACAAACACTTATATTTTCTAAGATATGGAAATAGATGGTCTTATTTGTTGAAGTAAAAGTCTATAATAATGAATAATATTGAAATAAAAACTGAAAAATTGAATTTGATGGAAGCTTCTGAAGCGTCGGGGTAAAGAGCAAGCAAAACAAGATGGCGGCTCCCACGGAGCTGTTCTGTTGGAGAGGAGATTACGGTTTACCGTCCATAGATGTGGATTCTTTAACTGTTCTGGTGAGAATAAACTCCATTTAATCTAGAAATATTCATTTCTTATATTAGTCATGATTAAAATGTAGTTTCCAGGGTTCCATTCGACCAGACCAGTTCTCCAGTCATTCACCGACATCACGTTCAATTAGTTCGTGTTTCCTACAGAGGGGCCCCACAGAACCCTACAGCTAAGAATATTTTCGTTTATTAAATATCGTTTATTTCAGTTTTTCGTTCACATTGAGGTGATTACAGCACATGTTGTATAACAAGCATTTGGTCTGGTGATTCGAGAACTGAACTTGTGATCAGAAGGTTGTCGGTTCGAATCACAGTGTGGAGACGAACCCCTGACATCTCTCCGGGCGCCGGGGCTGCTCATCATGTCAGACAGACGTGCTCACTACTGCCCTCTGCCGTGTGTGTGTGTGTGTGTGTGTGTGTGTGTGTGTGTGTGTGTGTGTGTGTGTGTGTGTGTGTGTGTGTGTG
>JAOUQU010428298.1:0-10344 GCA_028566735.1 Ammoglanis amapaensis | reverse complement strand
ACTTATAGGCATTGTCTCATAGCAACTTGACAGAATCCAGGGACAAAAGACCATAACAGCAAACTGGAATTTTCTTTTTCGGAAAATTTAACAACAAAATAACTTTGTATAATAAGCACGTCTTGCAGCCCACAAGGTAAGACATCGAGGAGGAAAGATGAAGAGACTGAACTTGTAAAACCCCCCCGTTATGATTCACCACAGTGAATCGGGAGCTGCATTATTGATTTGGTCTAGTTTTGATACCGGATCAGGGCTTGGGGCAGATACCACAATGCCCTTGTTTATGCATCTTTGTGACTAGGTGGCTATCAGTTATACATTAAGGCTCGTTAAATCTCCTCCAGTCCAGCCAGTCTGGATCCTCCAAGGTTTCTACTTGTGTTTGTTTCAGGGAATTTTTTCTTTGCCACAGTCGCCCTAGGTTTTCTCAGCAGGTTATTTGTTTTTAGTTTTTATCACTGGTCAGGAGGTCCTGAACCCTGTAAAAGCAGTTTTGTGATGCCGATAGTAAAAATACACTTAGCAATTTAAATGTAATTGACTAGAGGAACATTCAGTGTCCAATTAACCTGACTGCATGTTTTGGACCGTTTTAAATTTGGATTACTAGGCCTGAGGATAAAATCTAGCATGGATGCTTTGGTTTTATTGCTATATCAGCAATTTTATTTAATTTTAATGACAGAGTCGGGTGTTAAAATATTATATGTTTAATATCGACACTTTCTAAACTGGAATCGTTGTCTCAAACAATTCTATATGTTCTCATCGCTATTAAAATTGTATTTATTGACAGAAATTAGTGGCCATTATAATAAAAACTGTTTCACTGTAATGGGCGAAGAAGGTATGTGCTGCTCCTAATAAAAAATCACAATAAAGCAGTGACTAAAGGTGAGTTTTGATTTCTTAATACTTTTTATATTTCTCTCGTAGAATACAAACAAACATCTAACAAAACGCTAAATGCTTGAAATGAACTAGGGAAGCAGAGCCGACAGCAGTGTGATGCTGATTTAATTACAGCACATCATATGCTAGGTGACATTTAAAAGCTCTTCATTTTCACCCATGGAGGCAAATCAGCCACAAGCGCAGATTAGCTCGACCGTATAAGGCCTGGAACCGCTTTGAGCTGAGAGCGGCTGCGGGGACAGCAGGAAGGGAGCTGAAAGAGGGCAATGGTTCCAGAACAAGAGAGAGAGGGAGAGATGGAGGAAGAATGGGAGCAAGAGGGGGAGCGGGATAATCTTAGGCCACCATTGAGTTGTGAGCAGGTTGCTGCATTATTCATCGAGTCCACACCGGCAGAGCTGCAGGGTTTCCTCCGAGGGGACCCACCCATCCTCCCCCTCTCTCTGAACTTTCTCTTTTACACTCGCTCTTGGTACTTACCTGGAATCGGTGGCCCAGTGCATGGCGTAGATTTTAGCTAAATGTCCTCGGAGGGTTCGCCTTGTGCGCATTTGGATTCTTCCCACTGAATCCAGTCCAGCTGTGATCTAAAAATAAAAATACATTTGTCAAATATGTATACAGGTGTACAATACGGCACAATGATTATGTGTTTATTGCTGCCCCCTAGTGCATGTAAATGTATGTTTCACTGCACAAATTGGGTTAAATGTAGAGAAATAATTCCTATGAGTAAATAATTCAATAAACATTTGTAATTGCTCAGACGGTAAATGTATTCTACAAAAAATAAAATCAAAGCAGAATCTATTGCTATCTATTACATTTTAGTAAGGGTCAGGGGTGTTTCTGTCCTGTTCCCTGAAAATTCAGACCCACCGGATCACCACTCAATAAACAGATTGATTTATGCCAGATCAGAAGTACTGACTCTTCTCACAAATCCCTTTAGACATAAGTTACAGGTTAAAACACATATTTTAAGGTGGCCACTTTGTTTACCTGTGAGAGACTGGAGTCACTGCATGCTTTTCTGGCATCCTGTAGAAAACAATAAAGATTGTAAGACAATAAAATGCTAAACCCCAGGCATTCGTTTTGTCACTTTACTTGACCATGTACCATTTTTAAACTGAAATGTACGCTAAAACAAATCAGTGTGCTTGGTTTCAAAAATCATTAACCAGTCTCTTAGCTAAAATGTGTTTCGATTGGGCATCTTCAGTCACAGATGCAGAGCTGAATGCTACTGAATTTGGGTTTCCCAAAAATGGCTAAAAGTGATACTTGGAGTTACTCCAATCCGTACTGAACCATGAATAGTCTGAGAATAGACTGGTGTTCAGAGGGAGCACAGACTGGCCGTTCAAGAGGGTTTAATGTGCTCACAGTACACAGACTGGTGTGGATGGACTCACTCGGATCTGATTGCGCAGCTGCTCGGCCTCTTGCCGCAACTGCTCCAGCTCACTCATGGTCCTCCGCTGAGGGCGTTACTTCCCTTCTTACTCTGATAAAAGACCTGACGAGACCTGCAAACAGCAAAGTGAAACATATAAGACCTGTGCATGCCTTTCATTAACTTAGTATCTGCCTTTGGTGCATCAATAAATACTTGATATTTAAGTAACCTTTCCCACACTGGGCAGAATTTAGAGCTTTCAAAACTCATACAAATGTATTTATATTATTCTATGTTGTTTTGCAACTTGCAACATAGCAAAGGGTCTGACTAGAAGCCTGTGTGGTACAGAAATGGCCAGTTACACACTGGAGCCGCTCATTTCTTTAGATTTATACATATTATACTGATCTAGATGCTTAATTGTCATGATTTCTTGCATGTGTCATTTATATGCAAGAAGGTATCGTTTAGCTCATTACTTGGGAAAGGGAATCATTTCTCTAATGGTAGTAAATAGCTTTCATCCTCTCAAACAGGCTTGAGGGTTTGATAAAGCATTTGCATGAAAAGTCAGGAATGATCAGACGCTGATGAGGTTGGGTTTTGCTGCTGCACTGCTTTGTGCACTTTAACCCGAGTTTCTATGGAACCGCAGTGCTGTTGTGGTCAAATAAAACAGGAAGGAGTGCTTGTCCCTCCTCGCCAATCGCATCAAAGAGGAATAAACACACAAAATCTGGTAAATGCTATTAAAACAGTTCATTTGATTTTGAATAATGTTTTCCTGTTGGTTGATGGTTGTGAAGTTGTGCGAGTGAATTGTGTGTGTAAACATTTTTGGGTGAAGAAATCATTCGCGCCATTAATGCCCTTTCCAGTAAATCAGGAAGTAAAAACATGTTCCAGTCTGCAAAGCAACCAGAGCTCCTGTAAGAAACTCAGACAGTCAAGGGGAGAACATGCAAACTTCACACAGAAAGGACCCACACAGCTTCACCTGAGAATCAAACTTAGTTCCCTCTTGCCACAAGACTACCCACTAAATTAGAACATAAGGTCACATTTACTCATCAATAATTACAATTATTCAAACTTCACAAGGAAAATGCGACCTCTGCTGGCTGTTCAGTGGCAATAACGTAACAGCAATACTAATTGATGTGGTAATGTAAGGTGTGGTCCTGTTCCTTTTATTAATTATTAAGTCTTAAGCCTTTTATAAAGTTTTTAAAAGGTTCAATGTATTAATTATTAAGTTTTATTAACTTTTAATTATTAATTACACCGGTCCTATAGCAGAACCCATTACCATATGGTAAAGAATGATCTCTATACTTTATATACTTTATCTCAAAGAACTTTCTCTGCCTATGTGAAACACTACTAAACACTAGGAAGGTGCCTTGCCGGTGCAATTAAGAGAGCTGACAGGTTATGACCGATGTGCCCTCGAGCAAGGCGACTAACCTTAACTGATCACCAAGCAATAGCTAGAGCTGCCTAGTGCTTCATGGCACATATTGGCTTTATGTGGAGGTATAAATCGTGTGTGTGTGTGTGTGTGTGTGTGTGTGTGTGTGTGTAAAAATCATCAGTGAATTCTACAGCCACTGGAGCTGTACCCTTCAACACAAAGCATCACGTCTCCCAAAAATTCATCATAAGTTCCAACGGGTGAGTTGTTTCCTAACCATAATCCTGCTGTGAATCATTTTCCAAAATACATGAATAAGCACAGAGTCTCTCCTTCAGTGGTAAAGACTTGCACATTTTATTTGTACACATTCAGTCTGGGCATCGACGTTGGACAAGGAGGTTTGGCCTAAAATCAGCAATCCGATCCCAAAGGTGATCTGTGAGGTTAAATAAGGAATCTGTGCAAGCCACCAGAGTTCCTTTAAAACCAAGACATAAAAACATGCCAGCAAAAAAAAACCTGATACATGCACAGTAGTACAATCAATTAGTATCAAAACACAAAAATAAAGTCTGTATTTACATTCCATTACATATTTAGTAATGCTACATTTTAATGCATCAACCCTTTGCATCTCGTTGTATAGAAATGCAGATTTTATTAATTTTCTTTGTCACCGCCAGTTGTTCCATTGACGACTATATATGTGACCAATAGCCCTTGCTTTGATCCTTTGATAATATTGGTGCATTGGTGGAAAGTCGTGGAAAACACGACAGCTACAAAATTCCCAAACTACTTTCCAATTTACCTATATAATTTCCTCATCAGAACCAAGTTGGAAAGGTTTGTAAATGTTGCCAAATGGCTTCTAGATGGTTCAATCTCCATCAATATACAATGCATAAGCACAATGATTACTAGAAGAACATGCCATCGTGTTATTGATAATATTGCGTATTGTGTGTGTGTGGAAAAACACAGTGTTTAATCTGGGATGTGTGCATGGCAGGATCAGAATGAGCTAAAATCACAATGATTTCTGTTATGAGAGGAACTCGGTGGTTTTCTGCTCTTGTAGAACAAAATCTATTTTGTAATCATTGATAAAAACTGCGGAACTGCTACTCACTGGATGTTTTTGCATCTACATGGTTTAATAAAGTACATAACAGATGACATTTATCCATTTCTGATGTGTGTATGCATACACACACACACACACACACACACTATATATATATATATATATATATATATATATAGTGTGTGTACATATACATCTGTCTTCATTCTCTTGTCTTTAATAGTTGTTTTAAGTATTTATTCTGGCACACGTGCTCTCTTCGAGTGATTAAGTTCGCCATATATAAAAGATTTTGTGATCTCGTTTAGCATGTTAGCATTAGCCATTAGCCATTTTTGGACAAAACCTCCACTTTTAACCACATGTTGCATGTCTACAAAGAAACGGACCGAAAATACGTTTCACAACACACTAAAATCCACTGTGAATACATCCAATAGTACAAAATACACACTCGAACGAACAGACTGGCTAATAAGAGCTTAAATAGCTTGTCCGCTAGCATTAGCCTCACCGCTTGTAAACATTTAAAGGCTTTACCTACTGTTGATAGCGTTTACAATTCCAGGGATGAACCTTCCGTCAGTTTCTACTCATTCTTCTGCAAATGAAGAATAAACTTTTAAAAACACAGTGCGCTCATTTTACTAATATTTTGTCCAAAATCGAAAAACCTATTTTAAGCAAAAGCAAGCTAACAAATTCTTACCGGGATTACCGCCACACCCATAGTGATATTGGAGCCTGGCAACAATCGAAAGAAAGGGGAAGTCAGAAGTAAGGAAAATGCACATTTTATAGTAATTTGGAAAGGAATTATATAATTGTGGATGTGGATTTTAATATGTATTCTATTTTACACAGTTCAGCGTGTATATACAAAGGTGTCGCCTCTGATTATCTAATTATACATTACAG
Organism: Ammoglanis amapaensis; assembly: GCA_028566735.1. Taxonomy (NCBI): domain Eukaryota; kingdom Metazoa; phylum Chordata; class Actinopteri; order Siluriformes; family Trichomycteridae; genus Ammoglanis; species Ammoglanis amapaensis. The sequence continues at coordinate 4,599 of JAOUQU010428298.1, read as the reverse complement.
AGCTTTTTTTCCACACCTTAACTGACAATGGTATCGCCCGTCAGCTTCCTCCATGATCAAAAAGACTGAACCAAGAGTTCTTGGAGTCGACTCCTATTCCGATTCAGTAAAAAGATAAAGAACCAAACTGAACCGATTCTCTAGAGTCGACTTGAAACTGTACCGAATACGAGATCGTGTAAAATAAACGTGTAGCATGTTTTCTGTTTATTATTATTCTGATTAGGGTTGATCTTATTCATCTTCATGTCGATATAACATTCATGTACTAGTTAAGTTCAGTAAAATTTGGTCAAACTAAAAACATTGAATTTCCCGTTATCTTTTACTTATGGTTTTTTAAATAATAATGGCATATGCTAATTTAGGAAGTATGAGTCGATTCGAAGCAATTAGAAACAACGTGGGTTAAACATGTGAAACTATTAAAATTGTCATTTGAGGGCTGTTGTGGGATTAAGAGACACTCAGATGAGCAGGAATTGAGATTATTTAAAGTAGTTTAATTTTCACAATTGCTAATAATGCCCGTGCTATATGCCAATCTACCAACCTATTACAAGGCAAAACACACGTACATACTCATAGTTACATATTATTTTACACAGAATATTAATCTGCATCTGCACATTTTAAAGTGGTTGTTTTGCAATTTAGTAGGAAGCAAAAGTTTGACTACCTAATGCAATACAATGAATTTAAAATGTATTTACCGACTACAATCTTGATTTGACAACAAAAACAAAAGCATAATTGCATATTTGCATAATTAGCATTAAATAGGAAGTAAAATTTGCATTGTCGTACCTGGTTTTGATACATGCATACATAAATACATACACAGAATTAACATGTATTAAGTTAAATTAAGTAATATTTTAACTCAACAAAATTATTGTTGGAATCACTTAAATTATTTTGTTTAGATGTGGGAACGAAACCTTTTTGTTTAACATTGTCTTTAAAATTAACGTTTTAGCATAATTGTAGTACAATAAGATTGCTTGTTTCTTTAAGATAGGATACTTCATATGTAGAATATCAAACTAATGCTAACATTCAAACATTAAACACAAATAGAATTTTGATCTAAATGTTATCATTCTACAGAATCTTATTGCATCTTACATTTTACAGTTTAGACATGAGTTACCTTTGCTGAAATTTCCAGTTATATCAGTGTTTGATGAGGTTTGTGTGGGTTTTAGGTGGACCCATGAGCTACACTTATGGTTATAATCTCATTTTCAATGCCACATCCGTTGGGTGGGAGCACTGCCACACACATTCAGTTTCAACAGCACAATCGAATCAGCAGATGCTTGGATACACACACACACACACACACACACACACACACACACACACACACACACACACACACACACACACACAATAAAACAAACAAATAAAATAGATAAATGTGATTGTCTATCCACCTCACTACTTATCTACCTCTCTACTCATTTACCTCTCCACTTATCTACCTCACTACCTATCTCCCTATCTATCTAATCATCCATTGGTGTTTTGATGCTGTATTACTGGCATCATATTCCGATTGTCTTGTTCCTTGAGCCAACATCGACACCAATCTGGACGTTCCTCCTCTATTCTCCAGACTTGGAACCGGCAATACACTGTAGTGACAATGCAAATCTAGGAGAATCGACCTGTTGGCATGTTTTTGGACTGTGGGAGGAAACTCAAATAGACAAACCCATAAAGTGTTGGGTGTCAAACAAAGAAAATAAGTCAATGGAAAAAGTACTGAAGTTGGTTTAATAATGCATTGTCCAATGCATTATTAAACTGTGGACGACATTCAGAACATTTGTAAACAATCGGTTTTTAGAGAAATGGGGAAAAAAATGGGAAATGTTACCAATATAATGTTGATTTAGCAACTGAAATTTAATCGGCTGCAATTAAAGCAGCAAATCACATTGGAGAATCTAGAAATGTACAAATCCATGACTACCGAAAAACAAATCTAAAATAAAAAATTCTCCAAAGGACAACGTGACACATGAAAAAGGTCCTGCTTAATTGTGGTAAATGAGGACAGTGATAGTAAATAGTGTTTGAACTATACATTCAAAAATAAAGTTCAAACCCATGTACTCATTGTTGGGTCTTAACCAAGACCCATAAAACACTCTGTCCCAGATGTGTGGTACAACACCTGACACTGCACTATGACACCAGTTTCCAAATTAGCTGGGATATGCAAAAACACATGGTTGTTGTACAGCAAATAATGCAGTATATGTATAGACAGTATATTCAGTATATATACTTATATATATATATACTCAATGCATTTTATTCTATTAAGATATTGGTAATTCTGTGAGGTATTGTGAGGTTTACTGTGCCACAAGTGAACGTTATGGCTGGTGAGTAAAACAACAGCTAGTTTATGCCAGTCTGATCAGTAACTGCTTGCTCATGTCCAGCCGAGATGTCCAGACAAGCACTAAAGGTTGCTTTAAGATTTTCTGTTTTGATTGTTTTGAATTGAATATTCCCAAGGGCAATGAGAATTAATGTTATTCTGTCTAATTCTGTCACCACACACTTGAAATAAAGTGCACAAAGAGCATTACTGACTTTGTTTGAGAGCGATAATAATTTCTATGTCTTACGACAGTCTGTTTCATCTTCGCCGTCTCCGCAGTCGTCCTGTCCATTGCAGCGCAGGTTCAATGGGATGCACTTTTGCCTCCCGGTGCATTTGAACTGCCCTGACAGGCAGATATATGTGTCTGCAGAGAAAGATGACATTTTAAAAGAAGCAAACCAGGTTTCGATACAAGACCTGCAACAGGATGCCATTCAATCAAGGGTCAGGGACGGACTTTGAGGGAAGGAAATGAGGCTGGAACGGGAGATTCGATTACATAAATCAAAATGATCCGAAAATGACTTTCTAAAGGTTGAATTAGAACCAAGTACTGATACTGCATAGATAATGTACATACTGCAGATGCAAGGTGAATATAAAGGTGAATATAAAGGACAATTGGGATCATTAATCACTTTTATGGTGGAAATCACAGATGACGACAATACATCCAAATTACTCTTATTGGGCTTCAAAATGCTCAGTAATCCATCCAGACCTGACACTTTTAAAGTGGTTATCGATTACTTGATGATAGAGTTATGTGTTATGGGACCTGCAAGAAAAATAACAATAAAGATGAGAAAAAATGTTCCGATTATATAGCTAGACATGATCTGCATTAGAAGTAAAGCAAATACTATTATTTGTACATTTTTATGGTACACTGTTACTACGTGGGGCAGTACGGTGGTCGCCTAACAATCCTGGGTTCGATGTTTAGATAAGACAATCCAGGGCTTTCTGAGTGGAGTTTGCATGTTCTCTTATGTCTAGGTTTCTTCTGAGTATTCGGAGCTCCTCCCATAATCCAAAGAAATTCAGTCAGGTTAATTGGAGATATTTCAGTATACAGCACTCATCAAACCGTTTGATGGACGGTTCGATGAGTGCGAACCGGGATTCCAATCTCTAAAACCATTTCAAAGCATTTAATTCTCTAAATATACATTTTGATTGATCTTTATTATTATCGTGGTTCAGCAGTGATGTGTACCTAATCATGAATAAGTCGATTTGGGTGCTAGCATATGCTAAATACTATGCAATGCAATGTAATATAATAGAAGCATTTCACTGCTGGTTGTACTATGATAAATAAACCTTGACATAATTAGATTATTTCTCCTTGTACAGACGGTTTCCTCCAGCAATACGACGCAACAAGTCCCAAACCTAAAAATGTCTGTCAGTGGTTCGAAGAGCATGACAGCCATGACCAAGACAGCCAGATACCCTCCCCCCTAAAGCCACTTTATATTTCTGCGCCAAATCCATGTGCCCTCCACAGAGCCAATGCATCAATCTATGTGTGCCTCCAGACCACATGGCATGCAATATAGTTGCATTGTCTTTTTAAAAAAGGATTGTTTTTTCCTAACTCTAAGCTATATCATTTTGTTTGTTGGTTTTAGTCTATTATCATTACTGTCCTATTGTTTGGCTTGTATTATTATAATTACTGTTTTATTATTTTACTACATTACATAAGTGTCTTAGCGCTCCTAAATACAATTATATTATTATTATATTCTTATTAGTTATCAAGCATTAGCTACATCATTCATAAGGCAGTTTCTGGGTGTTTACAGTGTTTTTTTTATAATACAACATTTTAGAGCATTTGTTGTTCATTAGCCATCAGCTTAAAGCTACAATCTTTCTTGCTTAGGGTAAACACAAACACAACAGAACTTGTGGCCGTGAATAACTTCATGGTTCATATGACCTTGAATCAGAACTAGAATTATTAAACACTATTAATACTAAAATGTAAATAAAGAAAATGCAATTTTGATAATAATACTCTTCTATACCAGAATTTAATTTCAGATTGGTTGATGTAAATATATTAGGGCCGGGACTTTAACGCGTTAATTTCGATTAATTAATTATAAAGATTTTAACGCGTTAAAAATTTTATCGCAATTAATCGCATTTGGAGGCGGAACTTTTGTATTGGCGTGTTCACG
>JAOUQU010428279.1:0-10344 GCA_028566735.1 Ammoglanis amapaensis | reverse complement strand
ACTGCAGTGCCAACCACCATTTCTGCTTCATTCAATAATAAACCTCAGTTTCACCGTCTGTCGTTGTCCGAGTGCTGTTCTGGGTTTCCAATCACCACACCCATTCCTAACAGTTACAGAGCCAAAGTCTGTTCACTTTGCAATTGTCACGTCAAATATTTTATATCGGTGAAAAGCCAAAAATGAAAAAAAAAAGAAAAGAAACAAGTCGGTCAAACTTTCAACTCTTGAGTTTATTCAGAAGTCATAAGCATTTTATACATAGGACAAGACACCACAGATTTTCTGGGACATTTTCTGGTAAGATGCGTACATACAAAGAAGATGGATTTTGGAGACAATTTCTGATGATCTGTCTCATAAAATTATATCAATTCAGCTTAAATTTAAAGCAATGAATATTAGCATCACCCCTGCAGAAAGTGCACATGGTACTATCATTTGGTGGAACAAGAAATGTTTTTCATGTAAACGAAAGAACTTCTGATCCCAAAGTTGAGACAGAAGGGAGATTAAAGAAACAGATTAGATAACCCAATCATGACAATAAATTAAATTTAATTGAAAATGCCACAACTCTTTTTACTCTGCTTTAGCTACTCGTTTTTTTTGTCATATCTACCTTTGACACTTGGTATAGATCACTACATCACAGTCACTGCATTTCCACACCACAATCCAAAGGCAGGCAAGGCAAATTTAAGATACCAAATTGTCCATGATTGTGTTTGATGTGACTTGTGTATAATTTAAAACATCCTGTAATGAAAGACCAGTCAGACCAGATATGAGCTAGGTTTTAAAACAAAGGCATTAAAATGCTCAATAAAACAATTAACAATTGTAAGTTACAAAAAGCATAACTAATATAAGTCAGTTTCTGTTGAACAATAATTAGCTTCCTTACTTTTGAAAAGAAACTAAAAATGCTTATCCTATTTGCTGTAATATAAGCCACATTGTATTTCATTGTAACACCAGGAAAATATATACTATAACGGGGTAGGGTTAGCAGCATTTAAACATTTAGAAATCTGTGCTTCCCCCCTCACAAAAAACAACAAACTAACAAAACAAGATAAATTCAAACTACGTGGCAAGTATTGGCATCTTTATTGTGTTGCTTTCATTACATTATAGCAGTAAAAAAAAGATTTTAATGACAAGAAATTGGTAGTACTGCCTCTCAAATCAAGTAGTGCTACTATCAATGTTACTAGGGTTACAAAAATAATACAGCATTGTAAGACTAATATTAATTAAAATTACATTATCAAATGATGTTCTACAGCTTGTTACAGTGTTAAATTTGCATAGCACTTACTAGAAGCAATAAAACCATCCTATATCATACAGTGACATATAAGAAAACAAACCACAATGATTATGTAAATGTTACGTTCTTATTTTTCAATTTGGCCTCTACCAACTCTGAGAATTTTTTCACATTTCTGTTATAATTTAAAGAATAAATAATACATTTTACAGTAAATATACAGTTGTTATACATATACATAACAATAAGACAAACAACTTAAAGTGATCACAACATGCTCTATTAATTTTCAACAAATATTTAAACTGTTTAGTAAGAAATTCAAACTGCTATTCAGCAAACATGTTAAGTTGTATGTCCTTTTCAAAGTTAATAAAGTACTACCATGGTGTAAAACATTCTGGTTCAAAGGTCATATTAAATGTTTGCTGTGAAATTGTTTTATTCAGCATTGTATAACCCATGTATTTTGTTTGTTCTGATGATAGAATACTTTGATATATTATTAAGTAAATATATTGGTGATAAGAATATACATATATTCTGTGAAAGTAGAACAATTATTGTATAACTGGAAAGCTGTTGTATACAGTAATGGCCAAAAGTTTTGAGAAAGTATGATCAGATGAATTTCATTTAATTGCAAAGTCATTTCTTGCCATGAAAATAACCTTATCACAAAATTACTGCATTCCCACTGCATTTTAGTTCTCTAAATATGAGGAATTGAGCCCACTCATGAACTATCAAGACACGGTATTTAAACTCACTGTTATGGCTCATTCCTCGGTGCATTGTCCACGTGTAAACACTCCTGATTTTACTGCATTTTTGCTCATTACAGTGCCCAAGGACTTTTTGTTCTCTCATTCATATTTTGTTGTAGATTCCATTTTGTTGATTTACCGATATACTTACTATTGTTTTCAGTTCCTGATCCAGCACTATCTCACACTGTGATTTTGTTATTTGAGTTATTTTTCAATAAATCGTTGTACTATAAAGTACTTCATGTGTGACATGTTTGTGTGTGTGTGTGTGTGTGTGTGTGTGTGTGTGTGTGTGTGTGTGTGTGTGTGTGTGTGTATGTGTGTGTGCCGCAGTTGCACATAACCAACCCAACTGACTTTGTTAGCTCAGCAATAAAGGTTATTGAGGACCACACAGTTGTTATTTCTTTGTTCTGCTGATTAGAATAACAGACTGGTTGCTTTAAAGGGTAATTTTGAGTTTACTTCTGTTAACCATGTTTGCATGTAAGGGAACACATGACATCATAATTGCACTGCATCAAAAGTGTTTCACAAGGCAAGAACATTGCGGTCTGTAAGATAGCATGCCAATATCTCATTTATTTTCAATAACTCCATACCAGAGGACAGATGTTGGATGGCTTAGTGTCAAAAAGGCCAGCAAAATGACTTATCTCCAAAAAATATTGTTGACAGACTGACATTTTGTTAGGAATATGGGGAATGGACTGCAGAGAACTGGAGTAAAGACATTTCGTCTAATGTCACAAGACTTGGTGAACTTCTATGCCATCTTAAAAAATCAATGCCATATCTAAAAATCTTCTATACCATTCTTAAAACTTGTGGCCATGACTATGTCATTTATATCTATACACATTTGATTCAATTAAGTTACAAGCCTTATATACAAATATAGTGGGAAAAATAAGTATTGAAAATGTAACCAATTTAAATTTAATACATTTCTAAAAATGCTGTTGAAACTAAATTCTCACTAAATGCCTATTACAACTGATTCAAACCACACATGCCAAGAAATCAAGTGTCATAATGAGAAATGACACAGAGACACTGAAGAATTTCATAACTATTAAAAATTTCAGTCAGAACCATTGGGGGCCATAATATGAAGGTGGAAAAAACCTAATTTAACCACAAACCGGAGATGACCTGGTGCTTCCCACAAAATTCCAAAGACAGATAGAGGAGTCAAAAACAGTTTAAAAAAATTATTAAAAATCGAGGAGCATTTGTGGCTATTCTACAAAAGTTTGTACTGGTCATGTACACACTTAGTCCATTTCACACTGGATGTTTCTTTTCTCTACTCCCAGCTGTATGTTTGTCTTTGATGGGGTGAGAGTCTTTAGTTACTCTGGTTCTCACCTCTGGAACTCTCTCTCTCTCTCCTGACATTCATGCTATCAATTCTATGGCTACCTTCAAACCTGATTTCAAAGCTCACCTCTTTAAACATGCCTTTTCTTAATGCAATGTTAATCATGTTTGTATTGAATTGAAACATATGTATTGTAAGGCATCCTTGTTCTTAAAATTGTTTACATGTTAAATACTTGTTTCACCCAATATATGTTTGTGTCTATGTGCGAAATCAAATATATGTACCATGCAATTTAAACAACAAAATTGTCTGCTTTTTCTTGGTTTTCTTTAAAAAAAAAAAGATTCATCTTTACAATGACTCTAAATTGATGTCTTGTTTAGATCAACCTTTACTGGCAGTGGCCCTGCTTCATTTTCCTCATTAGATTGGCCTACTGCCCCAGCAGTCACTGGGGTTAGATGGTAGGTGCTGATTTTGGTCACGTTGTCCAGGAACTCTTTATCTCCATTAATGCTCAACTACAAGACAAAAAGTAACTAAATGTTAAATATGCAATTTAAGTTAAACACACAAAATACTAGCTACTGGGCACTGGCTACTGGTAGCCTAATGGTTAGGGTAACCCAGCTAGTAATCCAAAGGACGCTGGTTCAAACCACACCAATGCTTGGTTACTGAGGTCCTTGAGTGATGCTCTAAAATCTCAATTGTTCTCAACTGTAAATTGTATTGCACAAAGGCATCTACTGAATAATAAAAATGTACATTTTCTCTCAATGATCCATTAGACAAATAAGTCAAGCATTCAAAATGAAAATAAAATATTTTCAGGTACTAATTGCGTGCAAAGACTATTTGATATTAGTGAGTAGGTGCAAATTGCACATTCAATATGCGTTCATGGGTAGGGCCATAAAGAAAGTGGGAGTTCCACCCAAAAAAAGGAGGGGGGGGGATGTGCAAAGTGTGCCTAGTTAAATATGCAGTGATATTTACTGTGATATTCTTGAAAATTAATGAGCTATACTGCAAGGTAAATTCTTTCATTCATATTGCAGACATTGGTTGCATTCATATAACATTAAAACAACTTCTCTCTGTGTAGATGATAAAATTGTATTTTTATGAATTTTTTATGGAAGTCCAAATTGAACTTGGGTGGGTGGATGTTTTCCCTGAAATATTTTATTGCTTGTTGTAATTTCATGCATTTAAATACGCTGATTGCATTATCACTATATTTAAACTATGTTAAAAGAACATCCATGTCAGATAAATGTGAGCCTATTATTTGCTCTTTAGGAATTGTGCTAATACCACAATACAGGGCAGAGTATATGCAGAATTCCTGATGGGCGTCACATTTGATAAATACAACACAAAATTAGTAAACATAGCATGCGCTACTAGCAAACTCACAAAAACAGATGCGTGTAAGTAAGTCTTGCCCAAAGTTTCTTACATTTACTGTAACCTTCTGCATACAGTTTTGCTGCATACTGTTTTGAACCCAACATGTGTGGTCTACTCAGATATGCCATCCTCCTACCTTAACTTGAGGCCAAAATTGACACCCATACCTCAACAAATAATAATAATAACAAAATACAGGAAGATAAAATCTTACACTTAAAACTGTAGTTACACATAGGGCTCCACCAGGTTGTATTAACCCAACCAAACACGACAGAAAACACACCTATATGCTAAGTTACAAGTCTGCATATGTGAATGCAATGCAATGCACTCTGGGAGCTAAAGTGTGTTACCTATGTCTACCAACAATTACAATCTCGTGCGTCAGCCCAACTATAGCAAGTTTTCAAACCTTGCACTGATTCAACACTATGCTGCCCTTCCCACACAACCCTAATTATCCTGTTGGAACTAACAATGGAAATGACATTAACTTCATGCCACTTCTAATCAAGAACAGCTGCTAAAGATCATGTGCACCTGATTATACCTCCACCTACCTGAATGCTAACTATGAATAACCTAACCCTAATCTTGCTCTCCCATTTTTTATTTGTCCTACAACCTTCCTAAAATAGAATTCTCACATTGCTACCTAAGATGCATCCTCGCAGTTCCACTTTCTCCCTGAACTTATCACTGGTGCTGCTGGTTTAATCAGTTTATTTTTTGACCCTAACAACATTTTACATCCTACCTATGCAAATCTAATCTCTTCAACTAGACTCATCAGTGGTAGTTCCAGCGTTCCTCTCCCATGCTGTGCCACTCTACTAAGGCAATGTTCAAATTCAATTTGTCATTACACATATACAGATGTACAGTACAACGAAATGTTTCTCTTTGCATTTCTCTCAGCCACAGTATGGCGCCCCTGGAGTAGACAGGGTCTTGCACAAGGACCCAACAGTGGCCGTGTAGCAGAGCCTGGATTTGAACCCCGAACCTTTGGGTTCATAGCCCAACACTCTACCCACTAGGCTACACTGTCCCTTGATGTGTTGTCATGTCATCTCAGAATGCCCTAATTGGAGAGACCCAAATGCAATCCTGCAACCTCTCCCCACTTACAACCTACTGCCATATATATGCATACACACAATAGGGAAAAAGTATTTAATTAGTCACCAATTGTGCAAGTTAAATTTCAACTTAAAAAGATGAGAAAGGCATTTAATTAAAGGTAGACCTCAACTATGACAAAAAAGATTTCTGGCTGTCACATACCTGTAACTTCTTCTTTAAGAGGCATCTCTGTCCTCCACTAATTACCTGTATTAATGGCACCTGTTTAAATTCGCTAAAAGTATAAAAGACACCCACAAACTCTAACAGTCCCACACCTAATGGCACTTTTGTGAGGACCAAACAGCTGTTAAAGGACAAAATTGTAGAACTGCATCCGACTGGAAAGACTGAATCTGCAATTGGCAAGCAGCTTGGTGTGAAGAAAATCATATGGAATAAAATTACTGTGGAAGCAGCAATCAGAAAATAGAAGACCTACAAGACGAATGCTAATCTCCTTCGATTAAGGGCTCCATACAAGATCTCAGCCCATAGGGTCCCAGAACCACACGGTAGGGACCTAGTGAATGACCAGCAGAAAGCTACGTCAAATGTTACAAAGGCTAACGTCAGTAACTTACTACACTACTAGGGACTCAGATCCCAGATCGTGCAGTGCCAGACGTATCCCAGTGTTTAAGCTAGTACAAATCCGGACACAACTGAAGTTTGCTAGAGAGCATTTGGATGTTCCAGAGGAGTTTTTGGAGAATGTCATATGGTCAGATAAAACCAAAGTAGAACTGTTTGCTATAAAGACAACTCATTTTGTTTGAATTTTAAATTGGGTAATTTGTAGTCATGATGCTATTACTGAATTTGACAGTTCAAAAAGATTACCTTAAATTAAGCAATATCTTAATTAATATTAAGATGTAGTATGGGGTTTAGCTATATTGTTCACTGCAAATATCCTGATTTGTTTATTTAAGTATTAAGGTTAATTGGATAATATCTGGTTCACCAATAAGTGTGTACCTGAGGCTTGATGTGATGTTCAGGTGCAGTTACCAGACTGGCACAACTCAGCCACACCATTACCATTACAGACAAGAAAAGGCATGCAGCTAAAATCCACCTTGGTAGACCCGAACGCCTGTGAGAGACAAAAAATTATATTTTACTGCCTTATCTGTAATGCATTCTTAGTGTTTTTTAAATTAAGTTGCATTTAGTAGTAAAGGTGCATAGTATATGAATACGTTTGACAATTAACTAGTCAAATGTCTGACCTTGACATGCAGCTGAGAAAGTCATGATCATTACTGCCATCTTCAACATCCTGATTAAAATGTTTCCCATTACTTGCAGATTTTGCCACAGGTATCTCACCATACATATAGCCTCCTAGTTGGATGCGAACATGAATATTCAGGTTGATGGCTCTGTTTCATGTTTTGTGCTGGATTTGTTACATTAAGTCACATTAGCAGACATTTAATCTAAGCGTTTTATAGAATAGGTTTCAGTGGTCCAATGAACTAAACTTTAGCTTACCAGTATGAATCCTCTGTGTAACCTGAGACAATGGCTTGTATACGGACCTGGAGTGAGCGGGTTGTACCACAGGCAGGGAGTACGTAGTCTCTGGCTGGCTCTGAAATAATTTAAATCATTAGTAAGTAGTAAGTAGTAAGTAATATTTTAGCTTCAACTCAGTTGCCATGTCAGCCGAATTATTTTCTGAAAGAAATGATACTAACATAACATTAAGATCAACAATAAGTTCATATAAACAGAAAAAAATGAAGCCTGAAAAAAAAATACAGGAAATGTTATTATTATTAGGACCACAACATCCACAAGACAAACAAACGTGACATTGGTTACTATATTATTAGCTTCAACCAAATCCTGCAAATTTCCTATATAGCGCTATAGTGTTTGTTCGTTCATTCGATCCATCCATCCATCCATCCATCCATCTCACCCACCAACCTACCCACCTATCCATCCATCACGATAATTTTATAGCAAAACTTTTTAGCATTATTCCGGAAGGAAAAACACACTATAGCCGGATACTGCAATACCTTCTAGAATAATTCTAAAGAAAGCACACACTACAGCTGTGTATTGTATAACTTCTATCATTATTCTGGAGGAAGAACATGCTATAGCCACATATTGCAATGCCTTCTAGCATTACTCTGGAGGAAGCACACACTATATCTGTGATCTGCAATCCTTTCTTTTACATGCCCAAACATTTATTACAAATGACAGGGAAAATCCCAGACAGAGAAAGAGATAGATGCCACTGGAAACTGAACTGAAATCATACTGAAATTAAATACATGCCAACGCAAATGCTCATAGAAAATAGTTAGGCTAGTTTCATATAATGGCCCAGTAGAGGTATTGTTGATGTCCATGTTAATATAATTACATTTCAGAAAACCACTAAACCTAACTCAGTTTTTTAAACGAGCATGCATAAATAAAATCAGAAGTTTAACTGGCAATATTTTCATCACATGCATTATGAACAATAACAATGCCTTATGTCTGACTTATTTGTATGTTTTTATTTAATGAAGACTTCATTCTGGAGATTTACCTGAAAGACAACTACTTTGCCATCATCTGCCTGCAAATAGAAGGTCCAGGTGGAGGAAATAAAACTTTGAGCAGAGCTTACAATATCATTGCACCAGCCAGACAAAGCATCCACCACTGAGACTGGCTTAGGCCTGTTGGTCAGAGCCTTGAGCTGTAAAGAATGTCAGGCTGATTTATAGGCATATACTTAAGCGAATTATCTTTTCTGAGAAGCACAAGTCTTACCTTTCTCCGTTTGATTTCTGGCTCAGCTGGTTGACTTTCACAGCCGGTGCTACAGGACTTCTGCTCAAGTAATAAACTGTATGCTTCCTGGCATGCTGCACAAATCAGAAAGAGTGCATGCATTAGTTCTGTGGCAATATTTCCTATTGTAAAAGAAATCTAATGATTATGCTTTTGACAGTTTTGTTTACTATAATCGTAAAAGCAATAAATAAACACCAATCTACAAATTTGGCAATGATAAAAGAGCTTTAAATATATCATATGTAAAAACATATCATAGTTCCACAAAATATATTTAACAAAGCTTTGACCATTTTTATTAAACATAGCATTTTCCCTATGCATAAAATGGATATATATAGCACATATACAGTGCTAAAATGGATTACCTGTCTGGCATTCATCAGTGCTGTTGTTCAATCCATTTCCATTCACAAATTGGCAAATAGAGTACAGACGGCAACCACGATAGCATGCATTAATGATAGAGTCCTACAATCATAAAAGAATGAAAGCAATCGTTAGATTATTATTATATTTAATTATTAGGTTTGTTACATTTCATCCAAAATAGGCGTCAACTAAAGCACACCTAGAACTTTATTTGTTTGTGTAAGAAATAAGAATTTTTTTTCTGAAGTACTCCCAAGCTCATATGGGCTTATTACTTCTCCACAAAACAGTTGGTTACTATTTCTTTTTGTTCTTCCTTCAGCTGCTTTCCTTAGGGCTTGCCAAAATGATTCACAATCAGAACCATTTACTTGGGCACTAGATTCCCTTTCTGGCACAGCCCTCCTATATGTTTAGGCTTGGGACTGGCACTACAATGAACATGTCTATGCATCCTAGAGACTATTTACTTACAGGACAACTCAGTGTTTCCAATTAACCAAGTACTTGTGAACTGAACAGATTTTTGAAAAATGATTTTGATAGATTTGGTCAACTGGTAATAAACGAGGAGTCAATCAACCAATGAAAAAGCTAAACACAAGCTGAGAAGAAACATAAAGATGTAATATAGTTTCTATCAGAAAGGATTGGAAGATACATTTTACAGAAATTCCCATCTACAAATCAACACCAATGCTGCAGCACAAAATGAAAACAAATACAGACGGATTCGGTTTTGGTCCTAATAACCGGCTGGTCTGCTTACATGAACATACCCTATGTTACAAAATGGGACATGCTATAATTTATGTAACATATTGAATGTTTAGTAAATCTTTATTGTGTAATATTCACATAGCAAGGTATACAAACAAGAACTACTGTTGCTTACAAACTTTGTTCATTAAAAAATTAATTTGCAAACAAGTTTTTCAATGTACAACTCAATGTATAATCGTGATAGGAGTAATGCCCTTGCATGTGTTGACGGACACTTTTTGTGTTGACTTCACTTCATAAAAGCATATATTCTCATTGGGTGCCCATGAACCATCCCATATGTTGTTGTTCCACCTTGCATCCACTTTGTGGTGACTTGCGGCTTCTTTTTCTTATTCGTGCTCATGTTCTTTGGTCTGATTTAACAGAATTTTGCTCCAAATAAGTAAATAACATTACGCGTGTTATATTTTTTGTTGATTTTGTTGACTAATATTTTGTTGATTACTGCATGGATT
>JAOUQU010428269.1:0-10345 GCA_028566735.1 Ammoglanis amapaensis | reverse complement strand
TTTGTTACAATTCAATTTTAGAAAATTTAGGGTAAACCAATGTTTTATTTCAAGGAGACAATCAGTAAGAGATGAAGGTGGAATGAGATTTGATGTCTTCCATGGAAAACAATATTTATTTCAACTGTAAACTTTTGTTGTACTTAATTATTTATATTGTCAACCTTTACAGTAAAACTGTGAACATTTACAGTAGAATTGTAAACGTTTACAGTAAAACTGTGAACATTTACAGTAGAATTGTAAACGTTTACAGTAAAACTGTTCTACTATTTAAAACTGTTACTGTAGAACTTTTACATTATAACTGAACTTTTATTATGTATATAGCACATGTATATGAAACCAAAGTTCTTTATAGATCTAGTAAAAAAAACACAGTACCAAAACTCACAGATTAAAATAATTATAAATAAAACATTATCAGTTATAAACAATACACAAATAAAAATGAATAAATTGTGATAGTAAATTATGATTTAAATCAATATTTTGCCAAGTCTCCACTTTAAACTTAAAATAAGAGAGAAAACATGTTTTAATGAAGATATGAAAATCTCAGATGATCCAGCAGATGAAATATTTCCACGGCAGAATATTCCAAACAGCTGATACAAACGTGCCGTCATCTGTAGTGTTCAATCTTGTTTAAGGGGTTGGAGTGTAAACATGAAGGACCAGATGCGGGTAAATAATGGTGGATTCTTGTAAACTTTCCTTGTAATTTGGCGACTTCAGGTTGTATTTGTAATGTAAAGGTTCACAGCAGTAATGTAAAAGTTAAAAGCAATCATGTAAAAAATCACAGTACTAATGTAAAAGTTTACAGTTTAAACGTAAAAGTTTATATAATGTAAAAAAACAAATCACCGTACTAATGTAAAAGTTTACAGTTTAAATGTAAAAATTCACAGCAATAATGTAAAGGTTCTCAGCAATATTGTAAAACTTTACAGTTTAAATGAGAAAGTTACCAGTTTTAATGTAAAATATCACAGTACTAATGTAAAAGTTTACGGTTTTAATTTAAAAGATCACAGCAATAATGTAAACATTTTAATGTAAAAATATTAAAGTAAAAGTTTACAGCGCTAATGTAAAAGTTTACAACAATAAAGTAGAAGTTCACAGTTGAAATGTAAACGTTTACAGCAATAAAGTAAAAGTTTTAATGTAAATATACTAATGTAAAAGTTGACAGCATTAAAGTTAAAGTTCACAGTCACTATAAAAGTTTATGGTACATTTGTGTTGTTCTTTGTACATCCTGAACTTCACCCTGCATGACACTGAAACAGTTTTGGCTTTTCACCTCGTTGCTTCAGGTGTGGATTGACTGCTGGTTATTATCTCGTCACCTGAGTGATTATTTAAAGTTATCACGCAAAGCACTCGGGCTAAATGAGCCTCGGGAGCCAATGAGAAACATCACTGAGCTTCCAAACATCATCTTACTGTTATAAACACTGCGTTTACTGTTGGTTATAAACATACGAGTTTATAATCTTATGAAATATGAATTGAGATCACGTGTAACTAACAGAAGCATCAAATTAAAGACTTGCAATATGAAATATATAATAACTACAACTCCCTCTCTCAACAGTTGTTTTCTAGCTTTACATAATTTATTGTATAACTGATTATTTAATGCTCGGGACCGGAAGGCTAAAGGCCTCAATTCAGTCTCCAATTAATTTGAAGTTTCGGGTTATGAGCAGAAACCAGAACTCCCAGTGTAAAACCATGCAGACACTTTAAGCACACCCAAACCCATCTCAGGACCTTCTTGCTACCCATTTACCCATCATGCACAGTTACTGAAATATACCAGAACAAAATGAGTCTCAATTGTGAGAGTTGTATTTGGTTGCACGTTCGCTCGGTGGGAAACGTTAGTCTATATATTCACAATCAGCCTTTTAAAAGAAAATTCAGTAACAGTCAAAAGTTTAGACACGACATCTTATTCAATCTTCTTCTTTTAAAGACGTACTAAATAAGTACACACTTTCAGTCTTTGTGAGTGAAGGCAAAGCACTCGACAAGTGCTTAGCATCTTTGGGAACTCCTTCATGCAGAAAGCCAAGTGTGATGTGCAAAGCTGTCATCAACACTAAACTAAATAATTGTTTATTTATTTTTTTGTTTAGTACATATTTCCACACATACCTTCATAGTTTGGTTATTAATCTACAATGTAAAACTAAAATGTCTAGAAAAATCATTGGAGGATAAAATGTGTCCAAACGTTTGTCCGTCTTTTTTTGTATCTATTTTTGAAACTGGAATAAACTGCGACACGTACTTGAGGTTGACCAGGATGTTTTTAGTGATGGTGTTCCTCCTACAGGGGCCACTCTTCAGCTTCACACTGTACTGGATGTTGTGGAAGCTGACCGTGGATCCCTGCGGTTGCTTGACTGGGTCTTTAGTGATGATTTTTCGCACCGATGTTTCATTTTGGTTCACGTCTGGCTCCAGATCCTCAATCATCGGGATGTTGATGTGATTCTCTCGATCTTCCATCACTGCAGCAGGCATTCTTTCTACCAGAATAAAAATGTATACGTTAAAAGAATATCGACCACGCTACTAGTTAGAAGTGCTGATGAGGTTTGTTTTGTACTGGTAAACTGAACATTACCTGAAATAGTAACTTACACAGACCTGCTATAACATTCGGAGCACTGATAGGTGGTGTGTGTTTGTTTATGAGGATTTTAATGTCATTTTAATGTTTTACACTTTGCACACATTCATGAATTCAGAAAACAGCTTTTTATTATACAAGATTTGTTGAACATCGTTACAAGTTTATATGAAACCCACTCGACAATTCACCTAAGTTGTGTGCGTTTACATTGTCTACAGAATTTACAATTACAACACCTTTTTGAGCGATTCAGGGTCTTGCTCAGGCCCAATTGTGTCACAAGCGACCACTAACCTCTTGCTGGATCTCTAGCCCAGTACTTTTAACCACTAAGCCATTAAAGCCATCACACACAACAGCACGGTTACAGAAGGACCAAAAAATATTAGGAAGGTGGTCGTAATGTTATGCCTGATGAGTGTGTAACAGACGTCATGTACACATTACAGTACACATTCAAAACTGTCCGAAACACAACCAGCTGGATAAAAAACTATCGCACAACTTGTCCAGGTCTCCATAGTGTCGGTTGCGTAACCGAGTGGTTATTGTTGTAATGTTTAGTGTGTCAACATTAGAGATAAAGTCAGGTGAACATGTTTCTCACTAGTTCTCTCTACATATACAGATTTAAATTCTTTTTTAACATACATGTAAGAATGAAGAACGGATAAGAAATGATTATGTTCTCCTTTCCCTCGTTTTGGTTACATTCAGGACAGAAACGATACTTACTTATGACATTAAACAAGATTAATTTAATTAATTAATTAGAAACCGGCACACCCAGACTAAAACCGCAACATTCATAACGCGGATCGCCCCATCACAGGATCAAAACCAAGACCTTCTTGCTTCTGTATTTATTCTATAACTGCTTTATCTTAGTCACTAGTCCATCCATCATACAGTGATGATACAGTGATGATGCAGGAGCGATGCAGTGATGGTACAGTGATAATACAGTGATGATGCAGGGATGATACAGTGATAAAGCAGGTATGATGCAGGGATGATACAGGTATGATACAGTGATGATACAGTGATGATACAGTGATAATACAGTGATGATACAGTGATGATACAGTGATGATACAGTTATAATACAGTGATGATGCAGTGATAATGCAGTGATGATACAGTGATGATGCAGTGATGATACAGTGATGATGCAGTGACAATGCAGTGATGGTACAGTGGTAATACAGTGATGATACAGTGATAATGCAGTGATGATACAGTGATGATGCAGTGATGATGCAGTGATGATACAGTGATGATACAGTGATGATACAGTGACGATGCAGTGATGATGCAGATATGATGCAGTGATGATACAGTGATGATGCAGTGATGATACAGTGATGATACAGTGATGATACAGTGATGATGCAGTGATGATACAGTGATGATACAGTGATGATACAGTGATGATGCAGATATGATGCAGTGATGATAAAGTGATAATGCAGATATGATACAGTGATGATACAGTGATGATACAGTGATGATACAGTGATGATACAGAGATGATGCAGAGATGATGCAGTGATAATACAGTGATGATAGAGTGACGATAACGTGATGATACAGTGATAATGCAGTGATGATGCAGTGATGATGCAGTGATGATACAGTGATGATCCAGTGATGATACAGTGATAATGCAGTGATGATACAGTGATAATGCAGGTCTAATACAGTCATAATACAGTATTGGAAACCCTTTATGAGTATTATAACCCTTTATAAGTATAGGTATATAAGCAAAATATTTCAGGTATCAAGGGTGTTTAGATGGTCTTATAAACTTTACAACAGCACGTTCCAGCGCCAGGTTCCCCAGCAAGGTGATTAAGTTACTTCACTTTAAAAAGCTTAACAATCATAAGCACAGAAGAAACAACTTACATTAAAAACCAAATTAATTCAAATGTAAATTATGTTTTTATTTTTACTATCATTGAGCTTCTTGATTCGTGACAGCGTGTGCATGTGTCCTGTGCTTATAGTACGGTCAAAAGGAACATCTACACATGTAAGAAAAAACAATAAAATAAATGTAAACATAAAATGGTTTATCAAAATGACTGTCATTAGAACTTCCGGAGCTGCACCGTGTATTCTATAGTGTATGATTTTATTCAATGATATAAAATTGTGTTTATCCAAGTTTATACATTAAACCATTTCGAATGATCGATGCATTATTGATTCCAAATAAACGAAGAGAAACTTGCTCACCTGGCTTCATATGTTCTCCTGGTAACCTTTAAGAATGTGGTGGCTCCAGCTTCTCTAGTCTCTCGTGCAGAACAGCTGGTTCCTCCAGCAGCAGGAACAAAAGCACTTAAACAGTGGTTAAATAACGTGTCGTGGGAGGGGAGAACGCAAATGTACTCGCAGCACCAGCATCCCACTTTAGAAGAGAACGATGTGAAAGTCAACATGATATAAGGAGAGATACAGAAACGCCGTGGAAGATCTTACAGAAGTGATTGGCATCAGTCGGAGTGACGGTGCTGGTTCGGTAATGACCTTTCAGTTGCAGGAGAATTATAAAAGAATTGTCGAGAGAGAGAGAGAGAGAGAGAGAGAGAGAGAGAGAGAGAGAGAGAGAGTCTGGTATCATATAAACTTGTATCATTTACATACCATTCATTCTTTACATCTGAAGAGCTTCTGAGAGTTTAACCCTTTCATTTCTGGCATGACTCACGAGTAACAAGGTTTTATAACACATTGTATAATGCAAGGTTGTATAACAAACTGTAATTGTGTATTTCTTTTTGTTTATGCTGTCCATACACAAGTAGTGTTGCCAGATTGGAAAATCTTCTATCATATAGAGCAGGTTTTGTTGTCATTAATATTAATATCATTATTTAAATTAGCTCTTTTAGAGCAAGAAACGTTTGGCGGAGAACTTTTAACAAGTTTTGGGTGGTTTTTCAAAATGCTTTCTGTCTGGACACCATTGTTGCACGCTGTTTATTGTTTTACCCTTAAGCAGCATTTCTTACAAGCGGAGCCGTCATGTAGCGATTGACATATTTTACGAAGGACTGTTCAACAAAACATGGCAAGCAAACTGTGTTTCTAGTGGTGTGAGTTCAGAAACGCCCATCGATAGCAGGTTCATGTTATCACGCAAACAAACATTACAGGGCAAAAAAAACTAAAGCATTTCCACATCATTTTCGACGTTTTTCTTACTTGTTCTAATCCAGAATGACTTCATATAGCAACAGTTCCTTCCAAGCAGTAATTTTAATTTTAAATAAAAGCGGTCGTACGTACACACGTGTCATCTTAAGTGTTTAGTCATGAGTTTTTAATCTAATTTAAAGCCTGCAAGAGACTCTGAATTTATTCCACCTCTTGTGTGCTGATATAGAGATTCAAGATGCATCATTGAGGTCCTGGGCCTGTTGGGCATTGTGTAAGACACAAAACAACACACGAGCTTATACAGTCGTAATCATACAGGATTAAAGTGAATGTAATGAAAATAGATTTTACTAAGTGCAATATAAATACGTTTTTATTGATTAAATTAAATGCAAACACAACCTCACAAGGACTCTTTTCTGGGTGTCCAAACTTTGTGAACAAGAATCACACACACACAAACACACACACACAAATGTATGCAAACTGGCTGCATTCAACAGATCACATCAATGACACTTTAAACAACTTCCGAATTCAGGAACAGCTTTGGTATTTCCCTTTTCTGTTTCAGCACGGCAATGCCTTCATGCTGCTTTTGGCTAAATGATGTGGAAGAACTGGAATTACCACCACATAGCACAAACCTCGAGCACACCTGTAACACACGCTAACGTTCAGACTGTTATATCATCAAAGTAAAATAAAAAAAACTTCATTAAAAAACAGAATATCCAACAAGCTCGTGGTGTCCACACACTTTTAGCTAAATTGTTCACAGTAGAATATTCAATGATTACATCACAAAGTTGTCAAAGCTATCTAGAGCCATCCTGACTGCACCGCATAGCCCATCTGCTGAAAAAGTGTAGTGGGTACTTAAAAAGACTCCTTCATTCTCCAAGGACCACTGTGTGACATGTTGCAATGTCTTACTGACGATTCCCACCAACAACCAGGGAAGAAAATCAGCATATATGGGTGAACATGATCTGCTAGGATGGATTTAAATCTAAATTCTACACCTTATTTACCCACCAAGCTTTCTTCATGAGGTCAGAGTCGACCCAAGGCATACTTGAATTATACGGGCGGCTTAGAGGCCCTGACACCTAAATATGTATCAGGATAAAATCTATCTATCTGTCTATTTATATATCTATCTATAACTATATATAACTATATATATACACACACAGTGCAGCTTAAGGAATGATCCTGGATAAAATTGCTGCAGTCGACAAATGTAGTAACATCAGTAAAATAATAATGTTGATACATTATTAAAGTGTAAATACTTTTGCACAGACGGGCATCAGATCTAAACTCTCAAGAGTCTTTGAAAGCTCTGAACCCGACGTGTTGGATGTCACCTCAACCATCACCACCTGCACTGAGCACAGTTACATGATAGCATGTAACATTTGTATATGTACATTTTTTATGTACACAACTATCCCATCAAGCCTGGCTGTAAATCTGTATTTAACTTTAGTTCCACTGCATTTATTTATTTAGCTTAATTCTAGGAAATATGAATAAAACACCAGCCATTGAGCAGCTATTTCTGAATTAATGCACCAGCCAATAAATCGTGGAATCTATCAACGTGTTTTTCCACCCGCTTTGGTAGCACACCAGTGCGCATGCGCAGAAACCCTGTAACCTTTCTTTATAAGGTGTTTACATCATTTGGCTATTGTTTTCTATTTTGATATATATATATATATTTGCTTCCTTAAATTCGACGATGTATCGTGTTCTATATCGCTAATTTAATTTAAATAGCTCTAACAGTTCTCGTCTCTTTCAAACACACGTCCTTAAATCTTTTTTTGTGGTGAATAGAGCCCTCTAGTGGTCAAATCTACTCATGACAATAACATTAAATCTATGAATCAATGCTAGGTCGTAGCAGGGGTCCTTTAGATTTATATTACATTTACATTTTCAGTAAACCTTTATCCAAACTGTCTCACGTTACATTTACACTATACGGTTTGAGCAATTGGGTGTTAAGGGCCTTTCTCAGGAGCCCCACCACAGCAATCAGGCAGTGACTTTCTGATCACTAGTCCAGTGCCTCAACCACTAGGCTATTGTGCACCCAATCAAACCCAATGAGATCCAAATGTGTGTGTGTCCTAAGAAACCCATTGTGGCTTTATTGCCAGATGGAATCCTGTCTGTATGAAGTTTGTATGTTCTCCCTGTGTATCACGTGGGTTTCGGGTACAGTAACCTAGTAGGTTAATTAGAGATACAAAAATCACTCTCATTAAGAAAAAGGACATATTACTTGAACACTTGTACTATAAGAACAATATATATATAACCTTAAAATAAAAAAATTCTGTCTGTTTACAATTTATCTTTTTGTCTTTTTACAATTTGTCTTTTGGTTTCTTTATGATCGTCATTATAACATTAATTAGATGCTAGAATAAAAGATTTCAGGGCAGCATGGTGGGTAGCACTGTCACCTTTTGCTGTGGGTTTCCTCCAGAGGTTTCAGTTTCCTCCCACAGTCCAACAGGTCATCTTGAGATACCTACATGACTTTAGTTCTGATGGTGACTCTGTCACTTCAAAGCCAAACAGTTTAAACTTCCATGATGTGATCAAAAAGGCAGAATGGTAGTTTAGTTGTTAAGACTATCGGTCTAAGTACATGTCATTGGACTTGAATGAGGCTTTAGACACAAGGAGAAGATACAAAACTCTATACAAGTCCCAGACCGACATTATAAGGCCTCTTCGTCCACATCACTGGAATAAATTTGCTGGTTTATAGTTTTTGCTGCAACATTTAGATCCTGATTGAGAACTTAAACAATAAACATTGTTTGTTTTCTTTCATCTAATTCTCCAATTTGTCTTTTAATTTATATTAAAGATCTAAATTGTGTGTTCAACACAATTTTAACCAACAACAATTTTCAATCAAATTATTGTCCAAAGTTGTTTAAAGAAGGAAACACATTCGGGTTTAATGTACTTTAATGTGCAATTGTTTGTACAAGTGAACAAGAACGATACACAATAATACATGTTACAGAAAAATACAAAAGTACAAAAGTAAATTCTTCAAAGTATCTAGAATTTAATAAGACTAATATAAAATATTGTTTTATAAAATATATTATTAATATAAAATATTGTTTAGAAATTCTCTTTTCTGACAATAAATAATAATGCAGTTCGAGACGACACAATTCTACAATTACATTCGTAGGTGGTAAGTAACAAGGTCCATGTACTTAGTTACTGTACTTAGTTAAATAGTTTTTTAGGTATCAGTACTTCACTTGAGTATTTTTATCCTTAATACTTTTGATGTTACTTCTTTACTATGCTAGTACATTTCAAATCATGCTTAACTTTAGTTTTTCACTAAACAATTATATTTTTTTATTTATTTTATCTATTTGCATAGATTTCTCTACGTGCACAGATGCAAACTGAATCACCGAGTCATAAATGAATCCTTACAAACTGATTCAGGACTCGAATCGATTCAGGACTGATAATGATTTGTTCATTTTGCTCAAGTCATCGATTCATCAGCTCAAGAAAGAATCAGTTCATTTTATTTTCTTTCGGTGGAATTTCACTGGAATCTTTTTTCTCTACTGGTTGTCTGTTCACAAAGCTGATCCACACATGAACTTGTTGGTCCTGCGCACGTTGTGTGTTTGTGTGTGTGTGTGTGGGGTGGGGTGGGGTGTAAAACAGTTGCGACAACAGTAGAAAGCAGATCATAACGGCTTTAACAGATTTCTAAACTAGACTTGTTTCTTTTTCCAAATGCTAAACTGTTGTTGTCTTTATCTCACCAGTACTTACTTTATTTAGTATTATATTTAAATTAATCCATTATTTGACTATAATTTGATGTCCAAGACTTGCTATTTTCCGGGTCTTTCTGTTGGGATTTTGTATGTTTTAGGATTAAGCACTGGTAAAACTAGATGATGGATGGATGGAATCTAACTTTAGTTATTCAATTAGCCTGTTTACACTGACTAGTCGTACCCCAATTCTTTAAAAACAATAATTGTAAACTATTGCCTGGAAAACACAGATGAACATAATTGATACTGTGTGTTGGCAAACTGCTAAAGAATCCGTTTTCCAATATCCCTCACAACAAATCTGTTCTCAAGCCTTCAGCAGTTATCATAGTTTAAAGACTTTAAATCTGGTTTAGTCTCCTCAACAGATCTCCAGCCAGTTTATTCAGTTATATATCTTTATATCTTTTTTCTTTTGGAGAAAACTTCATACAGCCGGAATAACACTGATTCTTCTGGTTCTTCTGAAGCTGTTGGAGAACCCACGTGTTCTCGTATCTTACTTAAAGAGAATCTACACCAGGGGTCAGCAACCTTTTTGAAACTGAGAGCCACTTTTTGGGTACCAACTAATGTGAAGGGTTTCCAGTTTGATACACACTTGTGACATCACAACTTTATAACCTTTAATGACATGTTACTATTAATAATGATGATATTCATC
>JAOUQU010428248.1:0-10346 GCA_028566735.1 Ammoglanis amapaensis | reverse complement strand
TTCGGAAGTCGAATGATTCAGAAGTCAAACCGACTTCCGGAACGGATTAAATTCGACTTCCGAGGTTCTACTGTACTAGAATAGAGACCAGAAGGTCGCCGATTCAAGCCCAACAGCCACCAAGTTACCACTGTACTTGAAACTTCAATTGCTCCAAAAATAGTGTTGACACCAACCAGAACGGTTCAACCACTGCCACCAGGTGATCCAACCCGAAACCTTCTGGGTGCTACATACAGAGATCCGAGTAAATAGGGATGTAACAATGCACCATAAGTCAATTAAAAATCAGTTTACCAAAGTGCTCTACATAGTTAAAAAATAAAACATAATAAAAATAAGTTTGATCTGATAACGCAATAAAGTAAAAAAAAAATTAACACACACACACAAATCCAAGCAACATGGAAAAAAAAACACTAGAAAACACAGTTTTAAATTTAGTTGTTTTACTCATGTCAAATTGTATGGGTGTGTGCTTAATCAAAATAAGCTGTGTTTTATTCTATAAATAAAAAATATTATATATTATACCAATTACAATATATTAAACAGCTGTTTTTTGATCAAACTGATTTGGTCATACAAAGAATTGTAAAGCAAAGAAAAAATTGAAAGTGCTCTTTCTATCTGAACCAAGGGAAGCATAAGTCTCTTAGCATTCCACCACACGAGCTCAAATAAGAACTGAAAAAATGAAAGGAAAAGTGCGCTCATGTCTGGGGAAAACAATGTTGATAAACCTTACTAAACATGACATGTGCCACTAAAGCACAAAACAAATCAGGAAACAGTGACTGAACCAAAAACAAAATGTGTACAACACCTCGAATAAACGCACAAGCCAGAATCACTTTTGGTATCATGATAATTTTAGCAAATGGTATTTTTATATCATTTCTACTTCTTTATTACATTATTGCAGATAAAATGAATAACAAGCAGGACTAAAAATTTTCACAAAACCAAATGTGGCCGTGTAAAAAATGTTTGGTTATTTATGTTCTTGGTTTTTTTAAGCCATTATTAACAATCGTCCTCAACCCAAACTCCATGTAAGTGAACTTAACTGTATAAACTATGACACCGTAGTAACACCATAGTGGTGGGCTGTGATCAAAAACACACTCAAAGCAATCTACACAGCATAAAAGACTAAATACACTTTATCAAGGTCAATCAAGTTCCATGCCATTATGGATCATGATTAGTGCTTTGGTGTACAGTTAAAACCAGAAGGGGCCTTACACCCTGGTTTACACAAAAAGTGGAGTAACATGCTTTCACACATCTAGCCATGAAAGTGATTAAAACACCTGACTAACGATTGAGACGGGTAATAAAAAAAAATGTTGTCATTAAATATATTGGATCATGGGGGTCAAAAAAATATTCAAAATTAAGACAAAGCAATACACAATCCCACACAACGCTAATTATTTATAAGCATCCTTAGACATAAAAGGTGGAAAACTGTACCTGACTGATGCCAATAAACAAACGATGAACACCCCACCCAACAGCTATCATCAAAACATACAAAGCTGCCATTTCTAAGTTTTTATAGTTCATATTCAATGCTCGGAATATGAAATACCAAATGTGATGACTTCGGAATAAACCTGTTTTTGTCATTTGAGTAACATTATAATACCAACTTAAGACATTAGTGTCAACGCTAAAGTCTGTTGGATTTACTCTTAAAAGCTCAACACATACTGGGTCATAGTAACTGAAGAATTTACTCACAAGGCTGAACTTAGCATGTGTATACACAAACAGAAAAAAAGTTATTTTTCGCCAAATATGTCTCGCCAAATACGTTTAATTCAAACAGCAACTAAAGGATGTAACTAGCTTTAAACTAAAAAGATGTAACAATGCACAATAAGACATATCACTAAATGCATTTATGGCATGAATCGCATCTGTAAGTCATAAGTCTATGCATTTTCTAGTTCTTGATATTACCACATTTGGTGTTCTACATCAAACGAGATTACAGCCACACAGAAACCACGACCTTGCTGTTGGCCTGGTTGATAAATAACTTGTGATCGGAAGGTTGCCGGTTCGATTCTGAGAGTAAAAAAAGTCACGACTGAAGGGTCCGTGAGTAAGGAACCAAACTCCCGACTGCTCTCTGGGAGTAGCAGCGAGGGCTGCCTAAGACGCCTTGCACATGGGCTCACTGCTGCCCCCTAGTGTGTGTATACTAATGGTTCACTGGGTAAAATGCAGAGGAATAATTCTTCTGTATAAAAAGCACAGTGGTTAAAGGGGCATTCTAAATCTACATTTAGTAGTCAGACTATTATTTCAAAACATAAATTACATTATTAAAGCCAATATTACCACAAGTATAGCTAGCCAGAATATGACAATGTTTTCCTTATAATGTTGATATACTACAAAGGATGAAGCAGCATTATGGCTATTTATGTACACACACATTCCTTGTAACTTAATAACTGTTAGTATGTCATAATTAAAAATCGTAAACAATAAGAAATGTTGATTTGTTGAATGAATTTAGCATTTAGGACTGTAGTGACCAGCCAACTTCCCTCACAGCTTTATAGCATCACGAGGCAAGACAGACCTCAGCACAAATAATAAAACATTTGTTTACAGAAACACTTTCATTTACAGAACCCAACATAAAAAATTGACATTAAACAGCGTCTTTAGCGGAACATTTTTTGTTCCCATTAGTTATAATGAACACAACAGTGTTGAATATGTTGGCCGGAATGCTAAAGCTAAGCTAAGTCTGATAGATAGCAACGTGCTTTAGCGAGTCTGAACATACAATCCATGATATTGTACCGTATCGATACGAGAAACGCACTAAACTAACGGTAACGAGCACCGGAAAGCATTCAGCGGGAGCGATAAGCGGCGCGGCTCCATGTTGTGGGAGTGAATATAAACAAACCGCGGGTTTTATACAGTTACCTCACTTAAGTGCCGTGTGCATTCCCTCTCCGCGCGGTACTAACACCACCACACACCCACACGCCTACACACCCGGAAACGGACAAAAAGACCAGTTGTCACAAGCATCCACCAATCACGTTGCGACTTGCGATGACGTAGGCAACGTGCCGACTCTTTGTTCGAAGAATCAATTCTAGCGGTTCAAATTGAATCAGTTTGACGAGTCACGCTATCTTAACCGAATCTTTAACCCGTGTTATAAACGACTACCCTGGTTTTCTTTGGATTTTGCTTTTTTTTTTGTCATTACACATATACAGATGTAAAGTACAACGAAATGTTTCTCTTCGCATATCACAACTTGTCTGTAAGCTGTGGTCAGAGTTCAGGGTCAGCCAACGTACGGCACTGACAGGAGCAAACAGGGTTAAGGGTCATGCTCAAGAACCCTGTGTAGCAGAGCCCACCGATCTTTGGGTTCATAGCCCGACATCCTACCCACTAGGCTACACTGTCCCTATTTTGCATGTTCTTCCCTAGTCTTTCCTCCAGTTGCTCCAGTTTCCTCACACACATTTCTCTTCGCATGTCCCAACTTGTCTGGAAGTTGGGGTCAGAGCGCAGGGTCAGCCACAGTACGGCACCCTTGGAGCAGACAGGGTTAAGGGTCTTGCTCAAGGACCCAACAGTGGCCATGTAGCAGAGCCTGGATTTGAACCCCCAACTTTTGGGTTCCTAGCCCAACGCTCTACCCACTAGGCGTGTAGGCAGGTTAATTGGACATAAACCAGTGCACTTTTGTACAGATATCGTACACATGGATTTATTTTCATGATGTCCGTATTGCACTGAAGTACTGCATCATTGTGTAGTTCTTGGTATGACCGTATTTGTTGTTCCCAGATCTATAGCAAGAAGTCATAGGATAAATCAATCCATGGTGTTCTGTGTGGAGTTTGCATGGTCTCTCTGTGTTTGCATGGTTTTCCTCTGGGTACTCTGGTTTCCACACACAGTCCAAAAACATGCCACCAGGTTAATTGGAGATACTGAAATAGCGCCTCTGTGTGAGTGGATGTTTGTTTACCTAGCAAAAGACTCATCCTGTATTCCACCACGACCCTAAATAGGATTGATCAAAAAGTGCTAAGACTAGAAAATGGATGGATGGATCTAGCACAATTTTTTTTATGGGAAAAATTAACAGGGTTCTTAAAATATCATCTCTGTCATGTTCTGTAGAAATTAAATAAATTTAGAACCCTATACGCTTTGTTCTGAGTATATGCTTCTGAACATCACTGGGACCGCTGAATTACGAGATTTTTTAAGACATGTAAGCAAATAAGCCAACGTGCATCAGGTGGACTGAGTGGGTAGTGTAACAGGATAGTTTCAGTAGTGACGCAACTACACAACAGTTAAACTAGCTAACACAGTTCAAGAACATTTATTAAACACTTCAATTACACACAACTTCAGCACAAGTGTTCCTTGTGCTTCCTACGTTCTCGCACCACTCCGATCCTGCAGTTCTGGAAAAGAGTTCTGATTTGTTAAAGAAATCGTCCATGTAATGACGTCAATTCTGTGTTCTGCAGCATTAGCTCACAGTAAGCTTTTTACTAATTATGACCCAATCTTAATTAATCTGAGATACAATCAGCCTGCTGCTAAAAATAGCTACACATTGTAGTACTCATTCAACATGCTCGCCACTTTAATGTTTAATACTGTTATAATATTTAACATGCTACTATTTCATGTACAAATATACAAAGTTCACTGAATATTGTACATACAATATTAGACACATAGAGACTTCCTCTTTATCTAGTCTAATAGTTTTTTATACATTTAATCAATACATTTTTTTGCGTATAATGTTACTGTGTTATGTGAGTTTGCTTATCTGGATTGTACCAGAGAAAGACCATCGGTCGGAACCAAATTCCGTTTGTGTTCTCACTTACTTGGCCAAAAAACAGATTCTGATAATCCAGTGGATCCAGTGATGTTCAGGAGAATATTGTACACACAAAATACACATAGGGTCCTGAACATATTTATTCACTACAGAATATCACAGAGACAATCTTTTGACAACCACATAAATTTTTCCCACTGGAAAATCTAGTTAGATCCAGAACACCAAATATGTGCATAAACATCATGACACAGATTACAAAATAATGCACTACCGTGGTCTATTTGGCATAAAAACAATGACAAGTCCATATGAAGATCACACCCGGCTATGGTGAATCTACTGAAAACACTTTCCAAACATTGTGGGAACATTATTTTGTTTAGCTTAACATTCTTAGAACTTTTTTTTCCTTTAAGCTATAAAATTGCTCATAGAGCACCTACGACTCATTTAATTATTTCTTCTGAATGTTCACTTAACGTTCAATTTAAGTTGTATAGATGTTTCATTAGAATGTACCTTCAATCTGGTAGATTGTATTGTGTAAAATTCCATATATTTAATCATTTGTGTAGTGTGAAAACCACAATTGAAAATAATCCCAAGTGCAAGAGATCCAGTTGCTTAGTTTGAACTGTAAGTCATGATAAATAACCACACAACTTATCATATTTATATCCTACAGACTATTCCTATATCTTGCACAAAGATTTATTTTTTAGTATTATAAGTATATCTTTTTTTTAAAAGTACTTACTGCAAGCTTGAAATCCAGTGTTTGTAATTCACACTTGAGCTTGTGAGATTCAAAGCTGTTGATATAGCAGGGGGAACGTACACGTGTACTAGATGACCTTGGTGAAAGAGTAAACAGATACACCCGTTTGCCATAAAAATGTCAAGGTCCTTGCATATGTGTTATGCAGCATTTGACCCTGTTTAACCAAAAGACCTTGCTTTATCAATATGCTAAATACATAGTTATTTCCATAAGATTATTTCTATTAAGAAATTGTTATGGGACAGCCATGGCCTGGTGCATAGAGAACTGGGCTTATGATTGGAAAGTCGCCGGTTCATTCTGAAAGTCTACAGGTCATAACTGAAGTGCCCTTGAACAAGGAACCAACCAGTTCTGCTAAAACATCTGCTCATTGCTGCCCACCTGTGTGTTCACTAATGCGTATAAATGTGTGTCACTGCACAGATTGTTTTAAATGTGTACGATTTATGCCTATTTGTGTAAAAGCAAAGCGGTTACATAGTTCATTATTATAAATTTTATAAAAGTTGGGCACATGTAAAATACACACTAGGTCCACACGAGTTCTCTAGCCACCACTCCACGACAGCACTTATCTCTGCTGTAATTTTTTATTTCACTGCCACTGCAATTCCAATGTTTGAGTTTTTAGTTATAATGGTTAAAGTAACATGATGAGCTTTATATGTGCAAATATTACCATTATTAGTAAGAAAAAATGGGTCAGAATGTTAGTCAGATTGCACACAAATAAGAAAATACACATGGGGGGGGGAACCCAGGCTCAGCTAGAAATAAAGTGACTACTTAACTCAATTATTGTCAGCTACTGGCTGATAATGTCATCTATACATACTGATGTCAAACCGATCGTCAAAATATATCCTGTCTGCTGGTCTCAGTTGATCATGACCTCCTTGGCAGCCACATCGATCCTTTATGGATTCGATTCGACACCTGTATGTTAAAATAAATAGCATTTATATAATTTATCTAAACATAATGATGGCAGATGAATAAAAATAAATAAATAATTATAAAAAAAGTAAGATACAATTAAAGCACATGACTTGGTAGGGTAAATATGCTAATCCAGTTCTCTACACTTGCAGATAATATATCAAGGTGTTCTAAGACATCAAGCTAGCTAAGATATAATTTCTTTTTTTCTTTTTTTAAATTACTAATTGAGAAAAGATTGTATATATTTGTGAATCATTTCCCTGTCAGCTAAAAGATGCAAACAATAACAGAACCAGAAAAATATATAAACAGATAGATAGATGCCAGTATAAAATGTTGTTTTTGTCTTTAAATATTTTCCACCAACCTGATGCTTCAGAATTCACAGGTTTCAATTTTTTACAGCCCCAAAACTTGGAAAAACGAATGTAAATATATTAAGGTGCACAGAGCTGAGACAAAAAAGATCTCTTTTGAACTCTGCTGAAGCCTCATCTTTATATTTCAAATGTAACTGAGCGTCTTGTTTTCGACTCGTTTTCGCATCCTTCTCCACGATGGTGTTCCATTTTAGACATCTGAGCACCCTGAAGTCTGAAAGCGGCTGTCAATTTCTCTGTCTTTATCACATCTTTGAATAGAAGTAGCAATATGGTAAAGATTGTTTGCTGAGAAATAGCCAGTTTCAGTGTTGTTGATGCAGGTTTTCAATCGCATTGCAATATAGTCTGGTTAAATAAAGTGAGCAAGCTATAAAACAAATATCACAAAAGGAGAAAGGCAAAAGAGCTACTGTAATTAGATGAAGAAACTTGGAATCATGGGCTTGACTATTCGAGTGGCCATAACTCATTGTTGCTTTTTACTCCAGTTGTATCCAACCCTTGGGTGCTCAGCCTCTCCGACTTACCTGACTTTTGGAATATCAGACAAATGAAAAAGAAGCAAAGTTCACACACTACTTTTTGCTGTGAGTCGACAGTGCTACCCACATCACTAAGCGACCTTACCACCCCAAACCAGCTAACATGTATAAACTAAGCATACATTTCCAAAAATACAACAAATAAAGTTTACCTTTATGAGCAGCTGAAAGTTTTCACGATTCACACTTTTGTGCCCTCGTACTAAACACGTTTACATCAGTATCAGTGTGAAGCATTCTTAAGACGTTGAATAGCCACACCGTATTTACTATGCTTAAATATAATTTCACTTAATAACCTCTTAGCTACCACACACCAACTGTAATCATCTCTGGTCTAAATCTCAGTCTCTTAGCACACAACTGTACATTGTAAAAGCTTTCTATAGATTTCAAAACAGGTAACAGTAGCACAGCATGTTGGTAAGGAAAAACTTTACACTTTGCTGCAAGGTCTTTGTCAAGTTTCTATGATGATTGTACGTGTGTTACTATTTGTGAATGATGTCAACAGACACTTTGATTTAGTTTCCTTAAAGTGGAACTCATTAGTCAGCCTTCTTAAACAAGAACTCAGAGCACCATTGATCATGCCAACAAACGTTCACAGTGCCAATAGTGTCTCATTTGAAGAGAATTTTTTTTATTTTTTATTTGTAAGCATGACTGCGGACTGGTGTAGAGTGACTTATGCCAAGCATGTGTACTTGGGACCTGGGTTCAATCCTTACCATCATTTGACAGAAAACAATGTCATTAAGGGGTTAATTTGGGCTGACAACTTGCAGCTGTGGCTGCTATTTAAGCAGAAGGTTGTTGTACCTTCTATTCTATTCAGTTTGGATTTTTGTTGGATTTGATATGAATCATTTTGTGTTAGTTTGTTGCAGGGCTGTGTGAGCACCCACTTTTTATGGGGGCAGATGGTTCCCCCTGGCAGCTCAAAGACGTTTGGGTTTATAGACTGCAAGGCAGAGATAGCCAGGACCCTTTTATTTGTCTAATAAGGAAAAATTGGTGTGGAGACATTGGTGTGATTTTGTGCAGCCCTCGAGTAATATATCACCTTGTGTGCCTCCCACCGTGACCCTAAATAGGATTAAGCTGTGGTAAACTAAATAATGAAATGGATGGATGGAGTACAGATCACCTGCCAGATAAGAAATCAGCCTCAAAGTGGTCATGCACAGTAAGTGGTGGTTTTTGTTAATCTTTTCACAATTATATGTATGGCAGTGTACTTTTACAATGTTTATCATGTAATGGTGAACAACAACCCATCATAACTTGTGCTGAGTGATCAATTGGTGGACCAATTCTGGTTCTATCACAGAACAAATATGTTTTCCACATTTAAATGAAAAATGTTGGTAACAATAAAAACACAAGACGTCATAATAAATGAAAAATCTTGTCAGATATGGCCACTTTAAGTGGCACAGCATGGTAAGTCACAAGCGATGAGAACTTGACCTCCTAGGTTCGAATCTCAGCGCTGTTATTGGTCAGCTGAATATCTTTTAATAATCATAGTTGGTGGAGTAGTGGATCGGATGGTACATGGTACTCCCTGCACCAAAGCCCACTTTAAAGCCTCAAAGTGTCAGGATTCTTTGGATGCAACAATCCGTTTGAAGGACAAATGTGCAAATTAACACAAAAACTAATTTAACTCTAGCTCATTAACAATGTTTGTCATCAAACTATGAAATGAATACACGACTGAATTGTAGGTAGTGAAACATTTATCAGTCCCCAGGAACGCCCCTTATGCTTTGTTGGCTAATTACGTCTATTGGTCACGCCAAACATCAGTTTTGAGGTTATTCTCTGTAGCAGATCTTTCCCCGGGCTATTCTGGGAAGCCACATTAGCATCAACACAGTCGCACATTCAGCAGCTTGATAGATACTGATTTTATTATCTTCCAATCATTATCATAATTTCCCCAGGCTCATTCTGCAATCCTTTATCGAAAACCACGTTCCCGACGATTAGGGCGCATTCTTCATGATGTGCGAATCTGTTTTGCTACGTGCGGTCATGATCCGTCAGTTTAATTTGAAAAAGCATGAGTGCGTTTTGCCATGAGCGACAGCTTCTTATTGAGTTTGGGGGAAATGGCTCATCTTTACCTGTCGCGCTCAGTGTGAATCAGCCCCAAGCTGGGAGTTGTCCAACTCTCTTCATTGAGGAAAGTGATAATTACACAAATACAAACAGGTTAACGAACAGATGTGATTTTAATGGTGCTTTTCATACAGACGATGCATCTTCAAGCATCTGTGTCAATGTTGCTGTATTAAGACTCTGGTACAAAAAGCAAACATGCATCGTTTATCTTTCTACAATCCTAAAAAAACGTAAAGTCTTTATAAAGCTTTAATGGGATTAAAAAAAATAAAGCAAAATTTAAGGCAAAAATTTGTATCTATGACATTATTGTGTGCGAGTAATAAAAGTGAATTAAAACTGTAAGTATAATTAAATATAACAAATAACAGTGATATTGTCACCGGTTTAGCAGTCAACTGGAGATCTGAGCTTCTCAAGCTGTGTCTGTCTGGCAGATTGCATCAGACAGGATAAGTGGTCGGTCAGCAGACTAGCACTCGAGCAACTTCCACTGGGACCCTGGAAAACAAGTCTGGGTCAATGCTTTCTCTTATATGTAGTGTACTATGTGTGTGTAAAGGAAAGAGACAAATTTACACTGACAGCTACTACGTGTCTTGGTATAGTAATGTATTGTGTGTGTGTGTGTGTGTGTGTGTGTGTGTGTGTATGTGTGTGTGTGTGTGTGTGTGTGTGTGTGTGTGTGTGTG
>JAOUQU010428238.1:0-10347 GCA_028566735.1 Ammoglanis amapaensis | reverse complement strand
TATGAATATGTGGAATAGTTCAGCAGAAGCAACAGTTCTTACATTGGGCACTGCCATGTTTACACTTTTGTGAAAGCCTGGTACTGGACTGGTTTGGGTCTATAGACTTGCTTGCCACTTTCTTTCTCTCTTAGGTTGAATCTCAAATCAGCTCTTAATAGTTGCACCAAAAAAGACCAAAGTTGGAGATGAATATCTGATAAATGTCTGATAAAAGTTCCTTGGTAAATAAGAAGGGGCTAGTGGACTCTGCATGTGTTGGAGGGAGTAGGTATCAGACTCATTGGACTGAGTAGGCTCATTGGAATAGGCGGAATAGGCTCATTGGACTCCAAATAGTCTCCAGCAGTGTAAGAAAAATTGACTATGCTAAATTAGAAGAAAAAAAGAAATAAAATGAATAAATGAAATGGAAAAGAAAAGCATAAGAGAAAATGTACTCACGAGACCATTAAGGAGCCCGTGGCTATTTGTATTTATGTCAATAGCTCTTATCGAATCATGTAAGACCGGGAAAGGGAAAATCTATGAAGGTCACTTGCTCAAGTGTGCAGAACCTGTGGGACCATCACACGCATCTCACACGCTAGCAAGTTCCAACTCCAAAAAACATAATACTAAAACAAAAAAGATTTACCAACAAGTTATCAATGTTGGGCCACTGAGCAAGGTTCTTAACCCTCTAGTACTCAAGAAATTAGTGTCAGGGACCCGGGTAAAAATTGGAATACTGGCTGAAACCAGAGACAGGACTGTAATGCTGGATGGAAACAGGGACAGGACTGGAATACTGGATGGAACCATGAACAGGACTGGAATACTGGATGAAACCAGGGACAGGACTGGAATACTGGATGGAACCAGGAACAGGACTGAAATACTGACTGGAATGCTGGATGAAACCAGGGACAGGACTGGAATGCTGGATAAATCCAGAGACAGGACTGGAATACTGGCTGGAATGCTGGACGGAACCAGGGACAGGACTGGAATACTGGATAAAACCCGAGACAGGACTGGAATACTGGATGGAACCAGGGACATGACTGAAATACTGGCTGGAACCAGGGACAGGACTGGAATGCTGGCTGAAATGCTGGCTGGAACCAGGGACAGGACTGGAATACTGGCTGAAATGCTGGCTGGAACCAGTGACAGAACTGGAATACTGGATGGAACCAGGGACAAGCCACACCATCAACCCTTGATCACTCGAGAAATCGATGTTCGGTTGTAATTGTCACTTTGGATGAAGGCGTCTGCTGTTTATAAAAATATAAACATGGACTAGTCTTTAGCAAGCATCATGGCAGAGGAGACATCATGGCAGTGGAGAACTCCATCTGTGCAGACAACCATCACAAAACGATGATGGAGATTTGACGTGACGTGAATGACGGATCATCGTATCAGACGTCGAGTGACTCTGATAAAGAAAAATGCATCTAATTTCTCTGAGTTCTAGAGGTGTGACTGATTGAGTAGAGTGAATATCCGTTCCTAAAACCTGCACAATGTCTCGAACCTGAACATCTGGAACAAACCCTTCAGTTTGAACCCTGCAATTATTCTTGTAGATGTCAGACAGACCAGCTGTTTGGATCAGCACCTGCTCGTATCAGTGTGAGAGCCGCCAGCCCATCAGTTATAGTCAGGTGGATGCCACCCCCCAACCCCCCCCCCCCCCCCCACACACACACACCGCTCCAAAAATAAGGAGAAAATAAGTCAATTAATCTATTTGTCATTCTTATTTAGCTCTTTAGTAAAGGACATATT
Source organism: Ammoglanis amapaensis (assembly GCA_028566735.1). NCBI lineage: Eukaryota > Metazoa > Chordata > Actinopteri > Siluriformes > Trichomycteridae > Ammoglanis > Ammoglanis amapaensis. Next base: position 8,568 of record JAOUQU010428238.1, on the reverse strand, counting down.
TTAACATGCTAATAACATGGTGCTGAGAGCAAGTCAGAGTTGTTGGAATGGGGGCTTTCTCAGCAAGTCAGGATGATAACAAAATAGCAGGGTGCATGTTCCCGGTGCTTATCGTGTCTCACCAGGAGTGTGTTGTTAACGCTTTTAACAATATTGCAATGAAAAGGACTGAAAAAAATCCCAGAGAGAAGCGTGTTCCAAACAAAATGCCGAGTCAAACGGGAATGTTGGTCAAAACTGTGTCAACTTCAATCAATCAATCCAGTATTGAAATAAATGTGGTTTAGTTAGATAGACAGACAGACAGGTAAATAGGTAGGAACATATATTGATTGTATTCATTGTACAGAAAATGAGTACAGGAGAAAGCCATTCTACTTACAACTGCACATGCATGCAAGGTAAGGCAGTGATGGGTTCGTGGTTGAGGCACTAGGCTAGAAATCATTGGCATGGGCAAGCGTGGTTTGGTCTTTGGTGATCATACGGCTGCCGGTTCCATTCCGAGAGTCCGGAGAATCCATGAGTCTGAACAGAGTCCAGGACTGAAGTGCCTTTGAGCAAAGCATCTAACTTCCTAACTGCTTTTTGGGTGCCGTGGCTGTTCACGTGTGCTCACTGCTGCCCCCTAGTGTGTGTAAATGTGTGTCTTAATACACAAATTGGGTTAAATGCAGAGGACTCGTTTTTATGTGTGCACGAAGCATGATAGTACAAATATTATTCTATTCTTATTCTAGATCATCAAAGGTTTAATCCCCAGTACCAACAAGTTGTCACTGTCGAGCCCTTGACTATAGGACCTTAATTTTCCGTTGCTTTAAAATGCGTTTCTGATATGAATGCGAGTGACTTTGGATAAAGTCGTCTACTAAATGATGATAATGTAAAATTATGTATGCAATTTGAATGATTTTTTTTTAAATAAATAATGCTTAATAGTGTAAGACAGGAATGCAGAGGTAACAGGCTGCTTAGCCAATGATGAAAAAGGGTGGCTGGATAACTGAAAGGGATTTGGAGAATTGTGTTGTATATATTTATTTACAGTAGTTTAGGCTGTATACTGTCACAGACAAATGTTTTTCTCCTATAAGACAACCTTCCTGCTGCAGTTTTCTGAACCATCGTCTAGCACTTCATGTCCGCTTCCCATGCATTCGACGTGCCACACACAAGAGAACGACTGTGGGGAGTGATTACATTTCTAATTATCCTTTCACCACTTTATCAAATGCTTGTTTGAGTAAGACTATTGATAGCAGTGAATTAAGGATCTGCGGCTGAACTTCTCGCCCTTTGTCTGGAGCTCAGCAAACAAAGCTCCAATAACACTGATCCACAGGTGGGTTTGTGGGTCTATCAGGCAGTGCAGCTCGGTGAGTGCAGATAAGCAGATTCATTGACATCCACCACCCATCTCTCTGTTCGTTCCCAGACACCATTACCGCTTATTGATTTGTAAGAGGGTGACATTTTTCCTTCGTTTAAAGCTCGACAAAAAATACCCACTAAATGCCACTTTATCGGAAATTAGCCAAAACTAAAATACTTTCATCCTGCACTGATTAACATAGTTTGCTAAAAGCATTAAGAAAATGATTTAGGTGGAGCGGTGGGTTTATCCAGAGTCCGAGCTCCTTGGTTCAGCCCGACAATCGGTCATCTGGGTGCTATTCTTATCCCAAACCCAGATCACAATCTGCAGTTGTGACCCCTAGCGGGAAAAGACGAATACACCTAGCTCCACCTAGAGCTCATTTTAATTAAATTTAATTTAAAATTTAGACATGAAATATGGCAAAGTGGGTGGCACGGTAGCTTAGTCGTTAGCACTGTCGTCTCATAGCAAGAAGTCCACACTGGACGATTAGATAAACTTCCGGTAGCTTAAGATGTCGGCTGGTCGAATTTGATTGTGGCACACTTGGACAATGAATGATGCGACACAGGTGATTTTATTTAAATGAATATTCAAAATAATTGTTCCAATCAAACGGAGTTGTTACAGTATCGAACAATGTGTGATGTCGAAATGTCGATAAGTAGGCCTCTGTCCAAGAAAGCATTGGTGAACATTACAGACAGCTGTGCGGACCAATCACAGCCCTTGCAGTCTGCATGTACTTTGGGTAACCAAGAAACCCTGCACAGAAGGTTCACGTGAATGCAGACGCTCTGCATTGTGACAGTGTCGATTCCACCCAGAAGAATATGAACCAAATATGTTGTAATGAATGTTAAAAATATGGGGATATTATTGTGTATTTCTATCTTCCATGCAAAATATATATTTGATGTTTATTATATTGACTCACGACTAGATTTGTGTACTGAACTGTACACAAATGTAAAGACTAGTGATGGTATCATCCAAGCCAGAAATGACCCACATTGGTCAAAAGAATTCCAAAGATAACCAAGACTTCCATGGACTACCCTGGTCCCCTAATTATCCAGACTTCCAAGCAATTGAGCATGTATGGGATCATATCAATGGTTGTGTTTGCTCAATGGATCCTCCCTCACTTCTTCTCTAGCACCTGTGGGATGTACTGCAGTCAGCATTCCTATGCTGCTCAGGCCGTGCTGTTATCAGGACCCTGGACATTAGCTGGTGGTCATAAGAATGACTGAACAGCATATATATAGTACACATAAAACAGCTAAATGTCCAGAATGTCAGATGTAGGTAGATGATATTGTATTGAGTGTTGTCTAATAGAGTTGTGATACGACCGGCCGAGTTGTGAATCATTTGTTATTTCTTTGGAGCCGTTAAGCTTTGATCAGATAGTGATACGGGCAGTGTTTCTGTTTTCTGGGCCACTTTCAGGCTGGATCGTCTGTGTCGAACAAGTCATATCTTAGACTGTCAGCGGTTAGCCATTACTCCTCTCGCCGTGATGGGAACCACCTTATCAGCGCTGGTTATCCGAGACACTGCTGATTAATGGACGTGCGCTGACAGACACCGCTAATGCCACTGTGCCCGCTGTGGCAGTTTACATTCTTACTACGAGAACAATAGATGGGAACGAAATATAATGTTACGAGAGAAATAATAAAAAATCGGCATTCTAATCTTACCAGGGAGATGGTTTCAAAGGGGACACACTATATATATGATAAGCTTGCTTGCCACGTCAATGTTATTTCTATTGCTGGTTATACAATAGACAGTGTCACAAAGCAGCTTTATAGAGTTATGGACCTCCCGATCTGCAAAAATAAAATTCCACCCCTAGCCTCAGGAAGGCCTAGAGCGACAGTGACAAGGAAAAACTTTTTTGGAGGAAATCTTGGAAGATCCAAATTCAGCCGGGGCCCGTACAACACTGATTTAACAAACCTTAACAAAAAAACATATTTAATAATTATAATTCCTAAGAATAGGTCTGCATGGGTTTCCACCGGGTGCTCCGGTTTCCTCCCACAGTCCCCAAACATGCCACTATTTATGGTCAATTGCAATATTAAGGGAGATGCAAACATGACTTGACCCCTAGACACACAGCTCCTCATGAAACTATGGACCTGGCAACCTACTCTGTAAAAATATGTCACTGGGAAAATGGATTCAACAGAGAAACAAAAGGGGGAAGATGGGAAACAAAAAACTCCCGAAATGTTCCACGAAGATGAATAAAATCTCCATTGTTGGTCTTTGTTGTTTTAAGCATCTAGATTTTTTATGAAAAAAAAAATATTTTTATTATTATTATCATTATTAGATTTTTAAGAACGTATAAAATCTTTTGTGTTTTGGAATTATGAGGTTTCTCATTCAGGTGGTAAATAATATTGAATCAAATACTTTAATAATGATGACTGATGCGCTGAATCTTCATCTATACTTTGAATTGAAATGTTAATGAATAAACAGCATGATACTGAGGAAGAGTCAATAAAAATCCAATCTTGGTTAATCGTATAACAGAATGTGGAATGGGTTCGGAACGTTCTACAGGAAGAGCGTCTGCAAGAATGTGAGTGAAATCAATTGGCGAATATTGAATCAGAATAAAACAATGTAGTAAAAAGACACTTAAACAGTGACGGTCATTAATCTGTTCTCTTCTGTGACCAACATGTTTAGATCGTGCAGGTTTGTCGACCGTTCCACTGAACTAAAGCCTCGTAGATTCTTCTTCAGTCTCTTGTTATTTCACGACTGGACGTCTCCAAGTCTCTTATGGCCGGGGCTCCCTTGTCCACCTAGCACATCCAAAAAACAGCCACTAGCCTGGTTTTTATTCAACATAAATACTCCCACATCACCCCACTGATATGTTCTCATCATTGGCTTCCTGTAGCTTCACAAACTCAGTTCAAAACTCTGATGCCGGTCTACAATGCCAAAAATGGATTGGCACCAAACTGCCTTCAGGGTCAAATCAAGCCTCGTTTGGACTGGACTTGATCCTCCACTCAGGACTCAAGGAAGACGAGCATCAAGATTTTTCTCTGTATTCGTTCCCAAATAATAGACATGCCATTGCTGAGACATGCCATGGAACTGATTGTATTGTGTTGGGAGTGCGAAGAAGGTAAACAACCTGCACTCCTGTGTAAACACACACACACACACACACACACACAGAGACACACGAGTTTTCCATTTTGTCACCATTTTGATCGATTGAGGTTTAAGGGCTTTGCTCAGGAGCCCATCAGTGGCAACTCGGTGGTAGTGAGGCTTGAACCGGCGACCCAGTACCTTAATCATTAAGCCATCATTACCCTCGGTGTTAAGATCATCATATTAAAAAAGAAAAAAAAGCTAAGATTTTACACATTTATTACAAAAACGCATGCTCTGTATTACACTGAATGATGTTATAACATTTTAGGAGTATGCTTTTTTGTTTATTTGTGTCCTTGAAGTAAGATCCAGTTCTCCTCCAGATATCTAATACCCTACGATATCCTCGATCGCACCGAGCAGATTTCCTAATATCCATTACTCGCTGAGGTCAGCCCTACTGGGTCTGCCAAAGACTTAGCAAGTGCTGATAAGGACCTCACACCTGACACACTAACAAATCCCACCAAGACCTAGAATCCTCTGCATCCTATAAAGCAGTATTTTCTAACCGTTTCACTAGTGATAAAAGGGTCCTGCTGTCGGCCAGCTCCCAACACATTTGGACTAGATAGTCCATTTATAGTGCATTTATAGTCCAAAAACTATTTTGTATCTTTTTGAGTGCTGTAATGCTTTAAAGACTGGACTCTTAGAAATTAACGGTCTACTTCTAATAAAAGAAAATGTAGTTCTGGGTGATTGTTTTAGACAAACTTGAACATAAGCTTGTATGTAATCGGTCAGCTTTATTGCAATTGAGTATTTTTTTGGAGGATGTCTGTACTTAAATCTTTAAATCTGTTTCAGCCTTTATACTTACTTAAGTATGTTTGTTTTCCTTAGATGTCTTAGAAGCAGAAATCTACGATTTAAATCACATTCAATACTAAATAAGAATAAAAACATCCTAAAATCATGTTTGGGAAACTCTGCAGTTGATAGAGTTGCCAAACTGTTGTGGTTTTCTATCCAATGTCAAATAAAAGCCAAATCTATAATGAACACGATCCGCTGTGACGTTTACAAATGGGAGCAAACGAAAGAAAAATCATGCAAAACTAAATAAACCCAGGAAAAATGTACACTATAAACTTTTATAGTAGAACTAGCACTAAGATTCATAATAAGAACTGTCATGTCTCTTCGCATGTGACAAACCTGATTAGATCCTGCCGGTTTCTCCACTGTTCCACTGTACTCAAACATCTTAGAATCTTCTTCAGTCTCTTGTTATCCAAGTCTCCTATAGCTGGGGCTCCATCGTCCACAACTAAACCCTTGTAGCACATTCAAAATGTAGCCGCTCGTCTGGTATTTAACCCACATAAATACTCCCACATCACCCCACTGCTGTGTTCCCTTCACTGGCTTCTTGTCGCTTCACAAATTCAGTTCAAAACTCTGATGCTGGTCTACAAAGCCAAAAAATGGATTAGCACCAAACTACCTTCAGGGTAGTTTAAGGCTCATAGTAGGAACTGTAAACTTTTATACATTTATAACTTATATTTTTCATTTATACTATACAGGTAATTTGGCCACACCATCGATCAACCGTAAAAGTTTGTGGTATTTTTTTTTCCTGGAAAAAGCTTCTTAACCAATGGCGACAGCTCTAATTTAAATACTAATTTAGGTCTGCTAGTTATCAATAACTTTTAAAGCAGATAGAATTGTTATGACAAAGATAACATTTGGATAACGCCGTGCACAAAAGATTTATTAACCTTATTTTATATAAAATCCATCTTTTTCTTCATACGTCCCAATACATGTCAGTTTGGATTTGCTGGAAATGTGTTTGACTCAGATTCTGTTCCTCTAAATCACAGTAATCTTTCTCGCTTTTTTGTCCTGACCCCAAATGAAAAGTAGCAGCGGCCCTGATTTAGTGATTTCAGGGGATATTGTCACAGCTTTCCTCTTTCTTTCCGTTCCCTTGCCCCTCGGGCTTAGCCTGCCAATCACGCTTTAGCTGCATTCAAGTGGCAACAGTGTTAATGATTCATTTCCCTTGTAATCCCGGCTCAGCCTGATAGCATATGATGGCTGTCGTTATTTGTGAATGTTTGCCATTGTTTGCTGTGCTAATATTAAGCTTAGACAATCCAGCCACCGAGCCTCGCCATGAATACCAAGTTAATGCAGGACATGCATTTTAATGACTGCAGGCGAGGAACCAAGTCGGAGAATCATAATGACACGGATCAGTTAGAATCGCGTCATTCATTTATCAGTAATTGGTGTATTAATTAAAATTTACAGTGCGACTAGCAACAATACGTATAACACATATACCTATAGTACATTTGACATTTTATTTATATATCGAAATTCATTATTGTGCCTTTTGGCTAATCACGTTCTTAATATTTATTAAAACATAACGAGTGGCATTCATGCCTCAATATGTCCTCAAGTTTATAGAGATGTACTAACGAACTACAACTGGTTGTTTTAGAAAGATACTTTATGAAATATATATATGCAACATTTACTTTTATTGTACTTTTGTATATTCACTTGGATCTCAACTGTTCATTCAAACACAAAGAAAACATTTATTACAATTACAAATATTGTAAATAATATTTACCAGAGACACACACACAAAAAAAACTGGATATGCCAGTATGCACAGTGCAAAGAAACAGGAGCATATCTTTATTGGTCAGTTGTATATACATATACAGAAGTCAATTGTCCTGTGTTATTGCACATGTTCTGCAAACATGGACTTCATGTTGTGTTTGTGTAGTTTATTGTTATATGTAGCATCTTGATCATGGAGGTCCTGTTTTGTTTCAATGTATACTGTACACCACTGTATATGTTTGAAATGACAATAAAAAACACTTGAACTTGAACCCAACACCACTAGACTACACCGTGTCAAAGCAAAACTATGTAGACATGAGGAGAACATACAAAACTTCCCAGAGAATGGACCCAGCTCGAACAGGATCTTCTTACAGTCTGACAGATCATTGATCATGCTTGTTGTAAAGTGCAAGCGTTTCGGAAAGAATTTTAAGTTCATCTAGGGTTCATGGAACAATGGCATCCCGTGACATTACAGAAATGCCACCCACCGCCAGAACTGCTTTCAGCAGCAATTCCCCGTAGACAATGACTTACTAAAACCGCACAAAATCACTCTCCGAGACATTCTTTCATTTTAAACAAAGGGCGATAAAACACCAAATTTCTCTAATGCACTTTTTTCTCTCTCTCTAATTCAGATCACTTAATGACAGTGCTTCATTAGTCTGGCTGACCAGAAGCACCGAGTACTGTTAGCACATGTCCACTGTACACTCAGAACAATGGAGTTAATGATGGAGTGCAGAATGCATTCATTGTCCACTGCTGAAGGATGCACTGGTAATTGCATCTTACCACATAAATGGTTCCTTCCTGCCACAGTCGTTGTAGTAAAGCTGCAATTATGGAAGTGTGCCAGATTGATGAAAGGTACCCCAGCTTTTCTCTTTCTGCAAGGTACCGAGTTATTAACATAACTCATAATGTACTCATATTGTACAAAATAGCAGGTTTTGAATAGCCAGTCGTGTTGCTGTGTTCTGTTGATGACCTTCAAATGACACTGAATAAATACAGAACTCTAAACTATTACTGGACATGTGGATTTTATTCAGTAAAGTTCATTACAGTCACAGTACTCTTAGTACATAGAGTCTAATGTCATATAAATATTCTTTTAATATCTGTTAAATAAAGATAAAGAACAGTGAAGGAACAATTTAACAAAGCATGTATACAACCAAAAGGCAACATTAAACATTCCATACAGGAAATTAGTTACATTTTCTTAAATGTTCCCAAACAATGTTCATAAATGTTCTAAGAAACACAAACTGTACGAGTAGGCAAGCATGTCTTTCCCACCCTCACCCTGAGCACTGGAGCCCCTCAGGGCTGTGTCCTGAGCCCCCTGCTGTATTCATTGTATACTTATG
>JAOUQU010428228.1:0-10347 GCA_028566735.1 Ammoglanis amapaensis | reverse complement strand
CGTGTAGACAGCTTCAAGTACCTGGGAGTTCACATCTCAGAAGACCTGTCATGGTCCTGCCACACCACCGCACTGGCAAAGAAGGCCCATCAGCGCCTGTACCACCTCAGGTATTTAAGGTACTTCAAACTGCCCTCCACGGTACTACGGAACTTCTACACCTGCACCATCGAGAGCATTCTAAGAGGTAACATCACTGTCTGGTTCGGGAACAGCACCAAGCAGGACAGACTGGCTCTCCAGAGGGTGGTGCGTTCAGCTGAACGCATCATTCGGACCGATCTTCCGGCATGCAGTCCATCTACAAGAAACAGTGCTCACGAGCCAAGAAGATAGTAAAGGATACTAGCCACCCCAACCATGGACTGTTCTCTCTGTTACCATCTGAGAGGTGCTTTCGTGCTCTTAAAACCAAGACAGAGAGAATGAGAAGGAGCTTTTTTCCACAAGCCATACATGCTCTAAATGGAAATTAGCTATAGGATGACTACAACTTTAAGTTACAGTTACACACTGCTGCTCATTGAACTGATTATCACTTCATCACTACTTGAACACTTTTTACAATCAACACTGGGACACTTTATTAGTATTGGTCACTTTGTCACTTTATCAATACCTGGACATTCTTGGTCACTAAGTCACTTAAACATCCAGCCACTTTATTTAAAGATGTAGATACAGTTTATTCTCCTTTTTATAATGTACCCTTTTTTAATTTTTAAACTTATTGTTTACACTTAATGTTTACACTTATTGTTTACATTTAGAATCTATTTTCATTAATCATGTAAACTGTACTTTTGAATGTTTGGATGGAGTAGTTATAAAGCATTTCACTGCTAGTTGTTCTGTGTATAACTATGTATGTGACAAATAACTTTTGATTTGATTTGGGTAATTTTTATCCACTTATGGAAAACTGTAGGATCTCTATATACTCATGCATCTAATCGACAAAAGGATTGTTTTACACATACAATGTAAATTGGAATATTTTGCTACTTTATCTTTTAAAGTCTTTGTGTACATTTAACACTTCCACTCTGAGTGACTGAGTTTCACTTTATACATTGGGGTAAAGGGTTTTTAACTAGATCAGTGGTAGTTTATTGTTGACTTAGTTTTTTGAAGGTTGCTTATGCAAGCTGCGTCATTGCTAATGTACCACTATTGGACCCATGAGGTCTTTAGTCCTGAATTGTTTGTACTGTATTTGGTCACAATACACCCTCTGAGTTCTCAGGAGCGAGTACAGGATGATGTAAAATACTGTCTAGGTCGTCACTGTCCTATGTCTTAGATCACAGCCAGTATGTCACAAAGAGCTACCAAGGTTCAGAATGAAAACACAAAAACCCACACAAAAATCTTTTCTATTTATTTAACGCAGAAATGTTGGGGGCCAAAAGTGTGGACGATTATGTGCATGTTTTTATCGTTTATAATTCCAAATAAATACATAGATTTATTAAAACACATTTCATCACGTATCTTCCCTTCATTGCAATACATTTGTATCACCCCTGTACAATTTTAACGCCAACAGCAAGACCTCTTTTAATTGTGTAGTCACTCAATCATGAAAATTTTTAAATTCCTTTTAAAGCTTCCTTCAGTTTTCAAAAGATTTATTTTCACTCACAGATGATGCGATGAAAAGCTACGACTCCCCAGAAGTAATACAAAATAAGTGGTGACAACTGATTTGTATTTATTACTTTTTGTCTGTGTGTCCCGATAATAAATGAACCACAGACTGGTGGCCTACCATGTTTCTAAAACTTTTTAATCTTTGATATTACACCTTATTGGCTCATGAAGTTTTTAGACAGACTAGCCCCTTACACAATAACTATATAACTGAATATTGATTTATATAACTCACATTTGTGTTAGGAATGGGTTTTTTAGAAACGCTTACTAAATGCCACAACACACCACAGGGACTCACCAGGGCAGGTAGGTTGAAACATAAGGGTCTTTATTAACAAAACCGAGAACAAAAAGAACATGAGGAGTCGCAAGCCGTCCACATGGAACACGGATGACACACAAGGTCAACACAGAAAACACAAAACAACGACGAAAACGGAAGCAAAATGGCAACGAAAAGAATCCAGCCCTGATCGGTGGGCAGAGAGTCTTTGTAGCAAGGGAGGCATGACTGGTAGGCGTTGCCATACCGGAGTGAGGAAAATTTGGTTCCTCACAGTTCCCCGCCCTTAAAATACCTCCCCCTCCAATGAAGGGGCTTGACGGGACTGGAACCGGACTGGACCTGGTTGGACTCAACGTGGACAGGACATGGACATGATAAGGACAGGGCTGGGACACGACATGACAATACTTGGACAAGGCATGACATGGTTGGACATGACAGGGACGTGACTTGGACAGGACTTGTACCGGACACGACACGGATAGGGACTCGACATGACATGGACCGGGCACGACTGCGTACAACAATGAGCATGACTGGGCCGGACGTCACTTGGACAGGACTGGAACTTGACTTAGACCAAACTTGGGCAGGTACCCATAGACGAGATCCTACAGGGTACGACAGGACACAACCAGTACAACTTAGACTGGTTACGACTTGGACGGGACGAGACACAATATGGACGGGACACGACTGACAGGACTAGGACTGGATACGACAGACAGGACATGGCATGGACAGGACACGACAAGGACAGAACATGACTTGGACGAGACAGGATATGACCAGGACTGGACATGACATGGACATGACTAAACACGACACGGACAGGGCTGAGGCGGAACTGGGACCGGACATGACATGGGCAGGACTGGGACACGACATGGACATGACTGAACACGACATGGACAGGGCTGAGACGGGACACGACAGACAGTACAAGACTTGAGACGACTTGACCTAGAGAGCGGACATCATCAGGACAGCGGATGTCAGGGTTCAGAGGAGCGGATGTCGTCAGGACAGTGGACGTTAGGGTTCAGAGGCGTTGTCAGGAGAACAGAACGAGCCTGGAACTGGGGCGCCGGTCCTTTTCGTCAACGGTGCGGCAGGCAGGTGATCCGGACCAGCTTTCCTCAGACGGCGTTGTCAGGGACTTGGGCTTGACTCGGACTGGACTCGAACTGGACTTGAACTGGACTCGTCAGAATCCGGACCTTACGCCGGAATGGAGAGCGACACGGGCCTGGGTCTGCGGCGCCGGCCCTTTCGTAAACGGAGCGGCAGGCAGGTGAACTGAATCAACTCTCCTCGAGACCAGAAAGCGTAGACAGGATCATGCGGACGTCGGCATCAAGGGTGCAAAAGAGCAGACGGCGGCGTCTACAAGAAAACAGCAGCTGCACCCGTACGTGGTGTGTGTGGCGGTTCCATAGTGGCTGGATTCTTCTGTTAGGGATATGGGTTTTTTAGGAACGCTTACTAAATGCCACAACACACCACAGGGACTCACCAGGGCAGGTAGGTTGAAACGGAGTCGCAAGCCGTCCACATGGAACACGGTCAACACAGAAAACACAAAACAACGATGAAAATGGAAACAAAACGGCAACGAAAAGAATCCAGCCCTGATCGGTGGGCAGAGAGTACTTACGTAGCAGGGGTGATTAGTCTCTGATCAAGAACAGCTGTGCACGATCAAGGCTTCCGGATCCTTACACAGGGAGGCATGACTGGTAGGCGGTACCATACCGGAGTGAGGAAAATGTGGTTCCTCACATGGACTCCCAATAATAAGTTCCCTTTGCAAAACCTATGGTACTTAACATAAGAATCCAAATCAAACTAAACCAGAAAGGACATTTGGAAATAGCCTTAAATAGCGTTGGAACAAAGAATGTTCCAGAATGTTGGGGCAGCCATGTTGAATTATCAACTGCCCATAATGACCAACTAAAACTTAAGTTGGAAAAACCAGGAGACCAGCATCCATCTATTGTACCCTACATGATGGGACATAACAGTGCAGGAGATTGGGCAGATTGGAGTAACATGCTAGCGAGCATCTTAAATGTGAGCACTAGAATTTTTTGCTGATTGCACATTTGTACAGGGAGCCAAAAATCAGTGTTATGCATTCATATTTAGTCAGAACACAAGCAGTTTTAAAATGGCAGTTAAAATGGCACAAAAACCAAGATGCATTGTATTAATGCAAGAGATTAATGCGAATTGACAGAAGGCAGAATACAATGTGCAGCAGAGTTACACAGGGGGACCAAGACAATTAGGATGGTGTTCATACTGTTTTGCCTGAGTAGCAGACCCAATCTGACCCTAAATACACTGTATAAATTTTGATACTCATAGTATCAAACTGAGCTACCTTTCTGTTCTACTCTTATAGCTGCCTCTAAGTCAACTTACAATGAGCTTCATTACTTTGCTAACAGTTAGCAATTTGCCATTCAAATCATTAAGACGAGGTGGCAGCAACGCTACCTTAACATTAATCATTAATTATTAAGGTATAAAAACAACCACATTAGACACCATTTAAATCTTTTTTGTGACAGAAGTAATGCAGTTCTGAATTCAATGAGTCAGCATAACTCATTGCTCACCTATTTTACCCTTAATATAACTATTTTATTTTTTATTTTAAAATGACTCAGTAAAGAGGATATTAAGACATCTAGGTTGATATCTCTGGAGTAAACACAGGATGACGAACTCCGTTATTATACTAAAATTGTGAGGCTATCTTCTACGATTTATGAACCATGCTTTATATATGTAATTAAACAAAATTTGTAAATTCTAAATAAGATAATATACTAATTTAAGCATTACAGAAGTACATTGTGGTGAAACCAGCTGCTCTTGAGTCATTTGAGAGCTTTTTGTGAACATATGGGCTTCACTTCAGCTCTGTTTAAAATCCATCACCATTTCTGTTATTTTTCTCCTATCCGGCTGCAAAAAACGTAGCGGCCACTTGATATGTTTGCATGGGGATTTACGGATGAACATTATCATGTTTTCAGAGTGAACATCTGGTGGGGGTAAAAGGTTACAGTAAGGATCCCAGCCCTTCACAGAATTCTTTCCATCGTATAAATCACCAACAAGTCCCTGTGAACTGGGGAGGATAGGGCAGGGGCATTAACTCAATCCTGCTTGAGCACTCTGAACCTAGGTCCTTAGTCAAACTGCCTCACAGCCACTTAAATGCACAAATGAATTAGGCCAGCACAAAAATGGCCATTCATTTACGACTGAAACATTGTCCACTCTGATGAGTTTCTCTATTTTTTGTCTCTCTTTAAGTGGTCTTGTTTGTAGTAACACTATGGTGCCAGTGTGGAATAACACACTATAATACTTCTGTAAAGACATCTTATAAACTCTTAAATATCCTACAACCAATTCAACCAAAACAATTAAATCTTCTTTTTATTACAAATTTAATTGGCCTAAAAAAGAACGATGTCTTGTTCCTTCTTTCCATCTTTCCATCAATTCTTCTCTCTTCACAACGATGACTGAGAGAACACCATTGGTAAAGCCATGTAGAAAGCCAAAGCTTTCAGCAAAGCAAAATTGGTTTGTTTTCCAAATAATTCCATATGTCTTTATTTGTAGTTCTGTGATCTTCAGTGTTAATATACAATGGAGAATATAAGGGGTTGCTGTATCTGTTTGTTCTGTATTTTGTAAAGTTGCTTTGAGACAATGTTTATTGTAAAAAGTGCTATATAAAGTTGACTTGACTTATTGCCCTCGTTGGGCCCCTGAGCAAGGCCCTTAAACCGTAATTGCTCAAAATTGTGTTCCGTTGTAATTGTCACTTGTAAAATGTAGTTTTAGATAAAAACACTGGCTAAATGTTGAAAATAAAATAGATGCTTAACTCATCTGAATATTATATTACATTATCTAAATAAAATTTATTTAAATTTTTTATGCTGTTTTTTGTTTTTTCTTTGTTCTTTGACATTAACTTATGAAAAGTACAATAGAAATATTTTTTGAGAGTGCTGCTGTGACAATTTTGTAAATTTCACAATGTTGTTTAAGATTTCTGTTAAAAATTCCACACTGCTAATAGATGCATTTTACATCACCATAAACACACTTACTAAAAAATGATATTTAGTTTAGATCGAGTCAGTATCAGATGCTTACTCATTGAATTAAGCAATTCCAGTGTGAAATGACTTTTCATACACAATAAAAAGATGGTTGATGCAAATGCAAATTAGAGTTTTTTTATGTTAATACATAACATTCGTTTTGCAATGAAATGTAATGTTCTTATTAACATTACATGTTTGAATAACTTTATTCATAAGGTGATTGCTTAATAGAACTCAATCTAGTTAGACAGCTGATTATGTAGACAGTAAGACAGAACATCGGATTAAAGGGCTAAGAAACACAGTATATCTAAAAAAGTTTTTACCTCACATACAACTCAGTATTTTGCACCAACCAACAGTCTAAAATAAGAATGCCTCTTGATTTCACCATTTTTCCCTAGAAAATGTTACCTCGTGAGATGAATCAGGACCAGGAAATGTCACAGGAAAAGCATAGAGTCGGGAATGTGAAACATTATGGAAGACAGGGCACACTTCACACTTTTCAATGACTAGGAAGTATTTGACAGCTACTCCTGCCCTGACTATTCAGCTTCCTTCCTCATATAACAACTTTACCTCAATCAGTCTCTCTGAATGCTGATTACAACTGTAAACAATCCTCTTTATTCCCTTTCACTCTGACATAACCAACTCCCACTAGTATCCATTATAATGGACATGCTCTTGATCAGAAGTACTTTACAGGACTAATTGATATGGACTTTGTGCATTTACATTTAGTTCTCTGCATTTATAGGCTTTTATTCAGAGTGGTTTACAGAAGTGCTTTCATAAAAACATTACTATACATTTCTGTACAAAACATTGTGTGAGCCAAAGTGTTTATTTTTTTTATTGTTAATTTATTTGGATACACTTGGTGTAGTGCTTGTTTAGTAAAAAGGAGAGTTTTCAGTTTCAAGCTTTACCACCACCTGGATTTCAGTATAGAAAAGAGATTTGATTTGATTTGATTCTTGTCATCCTTGATTATTTTGGCAAAGGACGTCTGATGATGTTTCCTGTTCGGTGTACAGGTACATTAGTACTTGCTGGAACACTAATCAGTACTAAATTAGTACTTGCTAGTACAAAAAACTAATAGAACATATAAATAAACATAATTTTTCAAAAATGTTGGTGACCATTGATCCTTTGTAAGAGTACCTAGTATTTATAGTGGACCCTTGACATATTATTTTAATCGGTTCTGAAATATTGTTAAAAAAGTTTGTATGATCTATTTTCCCCATATAATGTTAATAACATTTCTCCTTGCCAGACCTCCTAAACCAAACCCCTAAAACTTTCTAATGTCTAAAATTCAAAGAAATATAATTGACAACTATATTTTGGGGTTAAATAATAACTTTAAACTGGTTGATTATCTCTACAGATGGAAAATGGAACACGTGAATTATAGCCAATAGAAAGTGCACAGAAATAAAAATGGTTCCAGGGGTTTGGTTACTTTGTTCATTTTAAAAAGCCGTTCAATAGAATCTGATTGCTCTCAAATTACCCAACACTATGTAAACAGCTTGCTATGTTTGAACACTGATTCTTTCCATTTGCAACCAAAAATTTGTACATATGTAGCACAAAAAAATGAGTGTTAGCTCTATTAAGATTAAGTCAGTTTTTACACAATTTGGATATATACTTCAACACACGTGTTGATAATTTGCTTATTTAAGAAATACAACTCAAGAAGATAACTAGCAGATGTGTTTACAGAGTCAAATGAAAAGCAAATTTGTTTCTAGGAGAACCCACTGAAATGTGAAATGCCAGAAATGTGCTAGCTAGGACTAGCAGTGATTGATGTCTAGATCATGGTTTGAGTAATGAGGGTTCAAAAATGAGCTTAAAAATAAGCTAAAAATTTCAGATGTTAATATGTATGCATTCCCCAATTACTGTCAATTTCTTGGCTTTGATTTTTTGTCACATTGTCATGGCATGATGAGATGGCATTTCTTTGTCTAGGATGAAGGATCATTAGGAAACCAGCAATCAGCAAGATTCAAAGATTTATTGTCATATGCACAATAAGAAAGCAGTTTTCCTTGTACAATCAAATTCTTAATTTGCTGCTTGTTGAGAATGCCTGATAAAAGTTAAAAAAAAATACAATAACAAAATAAGAATATACAGTAATTAAAATAAAGTGTTTCTACTCTCTGCTATTGAACAGTATTTACATTTACATTCTGAAGGTGTTACAAAGAAAGTGCACTAGTGCCGTGTAAACAGTTACATTAATAAAACAGTACAGGGTTATTTCTGATGTAGATTATGAGGAAATGTTGCACTTCTGAGTCGAGGTGTGTGCAGTCAGAAGTGTGAGGAATTACATGAGCAGTGATTTACTAGGTGAGTTAAATCTATAAATTATTTCTGACTGGCAACAGAAATCACCAATAGCATGAACATACTTTGCAATAAATGTGGATGCTAGGGTTTAACTGTTTGTCATATGATATATAATTGCCTTCCTCGGACTGGGGCCATGGGTCATTATTAAGTGGCTTTTTTGGAATAACCGAGACAGGTGATGTGAGTCAGAGAGCGATGAAGAAGTTACAGCAATGGTATTGTTGGTGACTAAGCTTGATGTATATGCAAACAAAGTGAGTATAAAAAAAATTAGGACATTTTATAGAATGTCTTTATTTGTAGATATGGTAAACTCTCTCATAGCATTAATCAACTGTTTAAAGAGCCATGTTCTTACCCTCCTAATATGGTTTTGTTCCCCTGTAATTGTGCCACACAGTAAAATTAAACTGCTTTTTATCAGAAGAACTATTATCTTTTTCAGAAGCTTGTCTGTTTGCTTTTACTTTCTATGTTCTGAAACACCCAACACAAATTGCAATTTTTGAGATTTTTTAAAGAGAAAATGTTCACTTATAGATGTTACCCAGCCACTAACAGGTGATGAAATTATAATTAGTTTTATTCACTTCACATGTCAGTTGTCAAAAAAGCTGTTTCTTGTCTTCTGGTTTTGTGCGTTGGGTCTGTCAGGCGGGTTTTAAATAAATAAATTTTGTGTTCAGATTGAGTGATGGATGGAGTGGGTACACTCACAGCAGGTGAGTGACAGGGACATTAAGCAACGTTTAGGTTCAGGGTTTAGCTGTCATTTTCACTTACCTTACTGGTGCAGGGTTGAAAAGTTATGTGTAAACACACAGCCATTCCCCTTCTTGCACTGAATAAAAGATTGTTTGTACAATAAATAATTCAATTGTTCATTTTAAAACACTAGGATTAAAAGCATTTGCATCTTTGTGTAGAAATTTAGGGAAACTTTATATTACTGCGTTTGATTATTCTGTGATGTTTAATAATATGATGTCAGGGTTGGCCCAGTGGGTAGCACTGTCACTTTACTGCAAGAAGGATAGGGTTTTGATTCCCAGGTGGGGTGAACTAGGTCTTCTCTGTGTGGAGTTTACATGCTCTACCAAAAGGTGGGTTTATTCGAGGTGCTCTGTACATGTTCACAGATAATATGGAGACTCAGAATTATTTTAAATATGTGTGTGGGTGGGAGTTTGTGCAGCAATAGACTGATATGTTTCTGTGTCTTGCATACACTGAAAAGTCTGATACCTTCCCATTGAATAAGCAGTAAAGAAAGTGAATAACATGAGTGAATAAGAACATTTCTAGCCTAAGGATCAGTGACTTGACATCGACCCTAGCCAAAAGAATCATGACTTGACTAAGAGTTTGGTCTAATTACTTGTGACTGAATTATATTTTGTCCCTTGAAAACATTTCTGACTAAATTTCTTGCTGCCATCTCTTATGCTTCAATCATGAATCTTTCAGATATTTTTTATTTAAAGAGAAATAAGATCCCAGACAAAACACAAGCACAAAGATCTTGAGTGAAAAGCAACCACTAGCTCCCATGACTGATGGTTCTGTCTCCAGCAGAGATAAAAACTCGAGGATGATTGAAAACGCTGACAAATGCTGTCAAAACTAAAGATGCTTTAGTGTGACTGGGAATGAAAACAAGGCTGACTCAATGAATAATACAAATGAAAATGTATTGGTAAGGAGGAAATTTATCATACAGTACATTAGGGCTGATCGCAATTAATCGATTATTCGTTGGTCGACCGAAAAAATTACTAGTCGGCCAAATTCCATTCCAGCAGGGGAAAAAAAGCTGCATTTCGTCAAAGGACTTCTGGGACTTTTAATTTGAACGGCGTCACAAAGGAAGACGTGACA
>JAOUQU010428217.1:0-10347 GCA_028566735.1 Ammoglanis amapaensis | reverse complement strand
ATTTGGACTTAATGATTTTCATGTAGGAAAAGGCTGACTCACATAAATAAGTGGAGCCGAATAATGCAGTCAAGGAGTTAGATTCGTCCAACTGCAGTGAGAAACACTCACAATCTCCGATGTCCTTTCACATTTGCTGGGTTAAATCCTCAGCCATGGCTTCACAGCGCCATGTAACTGTACTTCTTGACAGCTACATAGCTTTGATTGAAGATACTATCTCTGCCTTATTTTTAAAGTGCATTCTTAAACAATAGTTAGAATCACCCATAAACTATTTAATGTTGGCCAGAAAACCTCTTTAAATCTGTTTTATCTTAAGGTTTCTTCATTAAGCAAATAAGGTCGTTTTCACTACCTCCAGTGTCCCCATTTTGTTTTTTAGGTGTTGCGATCTAGATCTTTGTCAGTATATCCAAGATCTATGTCACCTAAAATACCATAAATTATTCAATGTAGCTTGAATGAAAGATTAGCAATCAATATATCAAAGGCAGCATGGCGGATAGGTGGGCAATGTCACCTCACAGCTAGAAGGTCCTGGTTTAACTTAAGGTAGAGCAAAGTGTAGAGTCTTTTCTGTGTAATGTTTTTATGTTCACACAATATGTTTCCACCGGGTCCTCTTACAGTCTAGCAATGGACTTACAGCAATAAGTAGATAAACTGTATGCTAGTATGTGACATTTTGAAAGAGGTAAAAATGATTGTATGTTAACATTTTGATTAATGAAGGTACGTAATGGCAAAAGCTGAAATGACCAGTATAGGACTTTGGGAGAGCCCGAAGTCAAAACAATAAAAAAGTCCTCTTACTAGCAAAAGCTGAAGCTTGCTTACCTAAAACAAAAAGGAGTCTTAGCTGGCTTCTTTGCTAACTTAAAAACACAGACAAAACCCAACACAACCAGCAAGATGCAAAACAAAAAAAACGTAACATTACACCAAGCTAATTTCACATTTATTAAAACAATTGTGACCCCCCCCCCTTCCTCCAATTGTGTCTTTTAAAATAGGGAAGGTGAAAAGAAAATCAAGACATGGAAAACGGTCTGAATTTGATTTTTTGAGCAAACGCGAAACAAAAGCACGACACTCTGTGTGTGTGTGTGTGTGTGTGTGTGTGAGATAGACAGATTTCAAACAGTTTTTAGTGATGGTGAGGGATCAGTCTGTTCAGAGAGTAATTCATAAGCCTGAAAGCCTGTGCAGAGAAATTGTTTTACATTCTTGTTTTCCTGGACCTTATGCTCCCATTAAACGTCTGCCTGAGGGTGGTAATGTGAAGAGGCAGTGCAAGGAATGTTCACTGCTATTGATGGCACATACCCTCCTGATGATCCTAGTATAGTAAATGCCCCGATGTGAAGGGAAGCTCTCTCATTCATAGTAATATACAAGGTCCCAAGAATTTTGAATGACATGTCAAATATCCCTAGCATTATAGGAAACTGAAGTGACTTTTAATAGATCTTAATGGTGTAGATTCATTGTGAACCAGTGTAGTATGAGGTCCAAGGTCATTTAATTAATCTTTGCCACACCAAGTAAATAATAGATATTGCAGCATCAGACTACCAGATTTGTCACTTCCTATGTGTATGATGTTTTATATCCTTCAGAAATCTGGTGTTTTATCATTACATTTGATAACAATAGTATGATAGAAAGTACACCACCCTGTAGAATGTCAGTCTGAAATTGTTGACCTTTAGCGAGTTTATGTGGCATGTTACAACTATCTTTGCTTGTTTGGGTGCGAATGTGTGTTACAGCTATGTGATAAAAAGCGTTAAATATCATTGGATTGGTTATGATCATATGCAAAATGCAGAGTTCAATGAACTTTGTATTATCTCCTGAAAGGCATCTTAGGTGAGTGCAACATCATGATGGTCATTTAAGTGTCTTTTTTTGAAAGTTGCAAAATGAAATCGTTTGACAGTGCATAAAAGTGATGTTTAGACTATGTACAGACTATAACCTAGACAATGACATAGACTGAAGCCAGGCTGCAGAAAGAACATGTGCATGTAATTCTCTGATCTCATGACTGTTTGTAATTTAGTTCATAGCTCATCATAGGTGAAGGAATATCTAGTCAACATAGCTAGCAGCAGGGTATTTACTAATGGACATGCTGCTTACCCTAGAATGATGCTTATGGACATTCAAGTACAAACACTTGCTATATTTAAAGTCGGTTTGTGGTGAAATTTACCAACATTTTTACCAAAAATTTCTTAAAGCATAATTATATAAAGTTAAATGTAGTAGAAATCTGTTAACTGAACAAACAATTAACAAAAGCACCAACACTAGACAATAATGGGTTTAGTTCATGCAAGATAGTGCAGCCACTATCATGACTGCTATACATAAAATAACTTCCTAAACAAATAGTTAAAAAAAAACGATATTTTTTCATGTATAATGTAATTTTAGAAACGTGAATTTCCAAATTGGAAATAGACCAAAGCATGGCCAGTCTGTAATCAATCAAAATTCTAAACACGTGGGCAAAGGTAATTCAATATGATAAGCTGTGATAAGCATTATAGCATAAAAAAGTACATTGAGATCTTAGAACAATGATACTGCCTTCAAGACGACACCTTCTCCAGGGACACAAATGCATTATTTAAATAGATAATGTAAAACCACATCTATTAATAAACACAGTATTAGAACTAATATAGAAGATAAATACAATTTTGGGGAAATATTTTTTGGTATTTTGCACACTTCTACAAATGTGAAATGCTGGATCTGATACATTAATAATATCCGCCCACCTTACAAAGATCTTACATAATAACAAATTATTTCACATTTATGATTTTTATTTTTACGATTAGAATTCTGTGACTAGATAAACAGCCCTCTTTTATTCTTATCAGAATTACACAAAATGGAACAAGCACAAGATTATTTGAATATTTAAATTAATTAAACCTTTAACTAAGGTAACTTTAATTTACTTTAACTAAGCACAATATATTACATGTAAAACATTATTTTACTAAATATTATAACTATTGTGGTAGCAGAAACTGCAAATTAGCAGTGTTTTAAAATGTAACATTTCACCTTGGATTTTTGCCCACTACTTGATGGTTGGTTTTATGACTGCCACTTTCAAGGATGAGTTCATTTTGTGCAAAAATGTTTTATTTGAGGTTTAGTTTGTTTAAGCTTAGAACAATGCTTTGTGCCTTGTTTAGACTACATTACTTTTGATGATGTTTAGTTGCTGTACATTTCACATAACTGGTTCTTTTGAATCAGTGTGGCTTCTGCTCTCACAAACAACATTATATTCTTGAAAACACTTGATGCAGAAGGAAAGCAAGTCCATCGCAGAGTGAAAGTGATGAAGAAAAATAAATGAATCTGAGAGATTTTTCTACAACGACCAGCATGGATTGGAACATGCATAAATCTATATACCGAACAATAAGGTCGAAAATACTGTAAACATTGTGTGCCAGAGTATTCTGATAGAAACTATATGAAGCCCTTGTGTTTTTCCTGAGCCAGCCATCTAACAGTTTTATCCGGTATTTTACTTGTCACTCATAGTCATGGTGGCATAGTGGTTATCGCTGTCAGCACACATCAAAAAGCCCTGGGTTTATAGAGTAAATGTTGAGTCACCCCCAAATATGGCAAAACAAGTGCAAACCAGTTGGTGAGCCAAAATCGTGGCTAAAACCTTATAGGACACATTCATTTTAACCCAATCTGTGCAGTGAAAAAACATTTTCACACAATAGTAAACACTTATTAGAAAGGCAGTGAGAACAAATGCCTGAAGCTGTGGGTAGCCTGAGAAGCAGTTAGGGGATGGGTTCCTTGTCTGTCAATTTTAAGACCCGACAATGCAGTTCACAAATTACTAGGATCGTTTTTCCCCTTTTGAACCATTAACATGTGCTATTTGTACTCTGATCTTATTGAATTAACCAATTACATTAAGATGCAGATTATGGATAAATGTCATTTGCCTTTATTGCAATAAAATTACAAATATGTAAACAGAAATAAGAAAAGTTAATAATTTCACAGCACTGTATACAACACTACAATTCATATACAGGAACTACACAGGAAGTCAAAAGTCTAAGGACATCTTTTTTAGAATGAAAGAGAACATGGCTCTCATATCTTAGCTGAATACCCTAGCAAGTAATATGTGAGGAAATTGTATGCTATGTCCAGAATAGGGGCTATAAATTGGTTTCTGCATTCACTGGACAACAAAATAACGAGAATCCTCTTTAATCAAATCCATCTTCACTTACCTGTAACAAACAACAAACAAATTTAACATTTTGGGGTTTGGTAATCTTTGAATTACAAAAAAAATAAATAAACTTTGCAAATCTGGTTGTTGAAATAACTTGCCTTGGTCCAATAAAGCTTTTTTAGATAGTGGCCATTTTCTGTACAGAGCATAATAAGTAGCCACCCCCACCCTTTACTGAGGTATTCAGATACATCAATTTTCTTTTACTGTTTTTGAAATAAAAAGGTGCCCTGAAACTTTTGACTTTGCAGTATAAAATATTAAGATAAAACATTTTGATTAGAATTCATGAAATAGTTTGTTGTTGCTTTAAGAATATTTATTAGTAAGTATATTGATACAGAGATTTAAACATTATATAACAAAAATAAACAAAAATATAACATTAAACTGCTAGAAACTAGTACAGGCAACATGACCTTGCAGGGGTTGTCAAGTATATTCATTTTGTTTCACTATATTACACTACCATATTTCTATTAGAAAAAAATATTGTTTGAAAACAATAAAGCCAATATGCTCAAGTGTTGTTCTCTTTATGGTCTCAAACCTATTATATCCAAGGATTTCTTTTCAGTAGATTCATTTATTTATCTTTATTGTTTAACTTTATTGTCACCAGTCTAGTAGCCTTTTCGAAGCACCATACGAAAATGAAATAGCAGTCCATTGTAGATATTCATTTACTTTCATTACGGTAACAATCTAAATAATCAATTTGGATCAAACAACACACAGTAGTTAGTATGGGATTACCTAATTAATTGTTGAGCATAACTGCACATTTGCACATCAATAACAGTATCTGTAAAATATTCATCCAAACCTTTTTGGTCATATTGGATCCTACTCCATAAGGAAACACCAGACACAAGGCAGACATGTTGAACCTACAACTAGAGTTAATTATAGTAAATGTGCTATTTTCATGTTCAGGGGATTTGTAAGTAAATTGAAGTTCTTGGAAGAAACAAGCAGATACAGCCAAAAAACAGCCAACATTGCTTCCAGGAGTAATCTGGGGTGAGTTCTAAATCCAGTTCCAAAAAATCCTGCTATAATACTTTATTTGAAAATGTTCCACCTATGAAACATTCATAAATACTGTACACCTAATGATTTTGGCATCAATCTGTCATATCATACTAGTATGCTAAGGTTACTTAGCACATAACTAAGGTTATGTGTATTTTAAACCAAATACAACTGTACTGAATATCACATATACCAAATTAATTCTGGAATTTATCTGGGAATCTGAAATTTGTATGTTGACTTGAGTTGACACTTTTAAGATGATCTAAGATGGCAGCTACTTAACATAGCAGACTAGCTTTCAAGTTTAAATGTTATGTAAAGATGTGTACATATATTTGTACATATAATTTAAAGATACAATAATGTTCATGTTAATAATGTTAGAAGGTTAGCGGGTGAATAGCCTAATAGTACCAAAATATCAGTGTTATTAAACTAGTAAAATATGTCCATACCAAGCATGTACAATAATTGGGCTAAATTAACTCTGGAGTAATTTCTGGATTTTACCTGGATTGTTATTATGCCATAGATTAAGTAGCGATATCTGAAAGTCTTGACATTTCTGGAGGCAAGGTGTTACTAGATCGAAAAATATTCTAATCATAGTGCTTTATTTTTAATGACTATTATAAACAGTCATTTATTTTAACTTACTTAAACCTGATCATGGTTGTGCTGTGTCTAATACTGCCCTGAAATACACCTGGGAAAAGTTGTCAGTCTTTCACATGGAATATAAAGGTTGCACACTAAAACAACTTTATTTGGTGACAATAGCCTTAACTAAATTTACATGGCATAACACTTACCAGGATAGCCATAATGTTGCTATGTGACTTTACCAAGCCAACTTTTTAAAAACTGTAAGTGCTTCTCAACCCCAACATTATCAATTGGTAAACCATTTTATCATTTATAGTACCCCACAATGCAGGCAAAAAGACAGCAAAAAAGGACAATGGTGTTTTGTATTTTTGGTGGTGTACACAAACATTAACTATTAAGTTTATTAGTCGTTCCATTTGCCATATAAATCCACAGAAACAAACATCTTTCGACAAAATTGTCTCTCAAAGACATGGTCCATGAAAGCCAAGCAAAAAGTTTAATCAACATTTTGTTTCTTTTTTCTTCAGTTTTAACATCAAGAAAAACAAAGAACTCCTGTATTACATATCCACCTTTAGAACATACAGGAATAAAGCACACACGTCCTCTATTAAAGTTTCCAAAATCCAGAGGTTAGTTGTAGATATTTTTACTATAACTTTGTGATTACAGTGTCTTTGAAATTCCTTGGCTGAATTAAATCATTTTCATATTGAACTTGCGAGGAGCGTCAGACGTACCACTGCTTAGCCCTGCATCTGATTTACGCGGTACATATTCGATCTCAATGTTGTGTTTGGTATTACCCTTACCCCTGCTCCACAGAAACAGCAACACCAGACAGAATAACACCACACCAAGAAAGGAAATAAACCCCATAGTGGTGGCAATTATTAAAGTTTTGATGTCAAAAGGAAAAGGAATGGTAGCTTTTGTCTCATTGGACCCCCCATTGTCACCACTGGGCTGATTAGAAATAAAAGCAAAAGTTTTGTTGGGCTGATTCATCCATTCTGGAGAGTAGCTATGAATGTGAAGATGAGCAAGAGCAGTGTCATTTCCACCAGCATTACTTGCAATGCATACATATGTTCCATTGTCTTGAATCTGAGCATAGCGCACCTCCAGAGTACCATCAGGGAACATAGTGAGCCTGCCTATCGTTTTTGTAGTGATAAAGTGTTTGTGTGGGGTAAGCCACATGATAACTGGGGCCGGATCTCCATCTGCCTGGCAGGCAAAATGCACTGTTGTCCCTTCATCAACAAAAGTCTGCTGTGCTTTGCGGTCCCGGATCCTGGACTTGCGACATGTAAAATAATTGGGCTGTAAGATGTCTGGAAAATCTTTAAACTCCTTACCTTGGACAAACTCAGGCGAGGAGCATGTGGGTTGCTGCCGGTTGAAATTGAGCCTCCATCTTCGACGGAAGACCCACAGAAGCCTACAGTCACAGGCCAGAGGGTTGTCATAAAGCACCAGTGTCTCTAGGTTCCCCACTGAGTGGAAGACTGATTCTTCCAATGTGGTTAGATAATTGCCAGACACATTCAGAATCTTTAAGCGGTTGAGACCTTTAAATGAATATGGCTCTATAATAACCAATCTACAGCCGACTAGGTGCATCTCTTGCAGTCTGAGCAGGTCATGCAGCTTGTTTCCATCAATGATTGAAATGGGGTTGTATGACATGTTCAGAAATCTCAGGTAAACAAGATGCCGAAGGGCTAAATATGGAATCGAAGTCAGGTTTGCATTGGTAATTGTAAGGGACGTTAGATTCAAACCATATAAGCAGTTAGTGGTCATAGTGTCCAGGTATGGCCAATTCGCAATCTCCAAAACTTTTAGTCGGGAAAGTCGTTTAAAGGAGTAGTCTCTAATGGTGTTAATGTTAAGGTTTCGTAGATGGAAATTGGTCAAGCTGTGTAGATGAGTAAAGGCCTCTGTTGGAACAAAGGTCAGATTGCACTTTTCCAAGGTAAGATTTTCCAGACTGTTGAGGCCATGAAATGCTCGATAGGATATAAAAACCAAGTCATTATCACCAACTTCTAATGAGCGCAGGTTATACAGGTCCTGAAACATGTGATCTAGCAAAATAACAATCTTATTCTCACTGATATCCAGCCGGGTAAGGTTACTGAGGCCAGTAAACACACCTAACTGAATGAGCTTCAGTTTGTTACTGCGTAACCCAAGAGTCTGTAAGCCATTCAGGTTGTTAAAAGCTCCAGGTTCTATGGTGGAGATGGTGTTTTCATTTAACTCTAGTTCTTCCAAATTTGGAAAATTGGAGAACTCTTCTGGGTTGATAGTTTTAATCCGATTCTTGCTGAGGTCCAAAAACCTAGTCTCAGATGGGATACCCTCGGGAACTGACATCAGTTTTTTTCGGTGGCATACTACAGAGCGCTCCTGGACGTTGCACTCACAACGAGAAGGACAGCCTGTAGTTGAGCCAGACAGCACGGTGCCTAGCATAAGAATTAAGATGGGCTGCCAGCATGCCACCAGGTAGCTGTGTCCACTTGCTTCTCCTGCCACCATTTTACTGGTTACCTGTGGAAATATATAAAGATGGGTCAAACCATAAACCACTAACAAGTATTACATTTTTTTTTCTTGAAACATGTTTATGAAGTTTACTATGTAAGGGTTGCAAGAACAGGCTACAAGCTTATTTTTAAAATCCTTCTTTCAGCTGAACCCATCAGGGATTGCCACAGCAGATTGTAATCTGCCTCATTGATTTGGCATAGAAGAAAAAAACACACAGACAAAAAAAATACACAGATTAAAAAATATTATACATACTTTTTATACTTCACCATGTATAATCCATACATACTCCAATTTATTAATCATTAATATGGCTATTATTATACCAGTAGTGTGAATCATCAGGTAACTAGCTTAACAAATGGGGACTGTCAGACTAACTGAATATTTGACCAGGAAAAAATGTGAACCTATAAACATTTCAATAAAATATTTATGACATATTGGCAGATAGGAGCAGCAGGAGGGAAGGATTCTGTTGCAGAAACACGTGTGTGTCTGTCTAGGTGTTTGCGTGAGTTGGCATAATATTAAGGGGAGGATGTGTTTCAATTCTGCTTTATGCCTCAATGAAGCTTAACTTTTAAACTTCAAAACACCTCTTCACATGTGAATGTTAAATTTGAGTGAGCTGAGCAGTGTAAAACAGGGTTTTTGTAATTCTATATTAGTGCAGCTTGCATTAATGTTCTCACTCTGCACCTCTCCAGCCCTATCTCTTCAACCAGAACGGTGCTCAGTGTTAATAACTTAATTTACTAATATAACACAGCCATCCCCTGTAGAGCAAGAACAAATTATACCATTGGAAATATTTCATCAGGCTACACGTACAGAACAAATGAACAGCAGTGCATCAGAAAGCATCACAATAACTCACAAAACAGCTTAAAAATATGTTTATATGCAATTAACATTATGTATCAGCTACAACAGATCTCACATTGTTTTAATATATTCTTACGTTTAAATCTTTAACCAAATTTTGGTAAAAACTATTAAGAAATTGAAAGTGCATTGTTTTTTTCTGGTTTAACATGAGTAAAATGTATATACACTATATTGTCAAAAGTATTCTCTCACCTGCTTTGACCCACATATGAGCTTAGGTCACATCCCATTCTTAATTCACCTGGATCAATATGATACTGGTTCACCATTTACAGCTAAAACACCATCAACTTATCTGGGAAGGCTGTATATGATGTTCAGAGGTGGGTTTATAAGGATTTTTGATGATTCTTTCAGGAGTGCATTTGTGAGGTCAGGTACTGATGTTGGTACGGGAGGTCCTGGTAATCATTCTCCACTCTGATTTATTCCAAAAGTGTTTTTATTGGATTGAGGTCAGGACTCACTGCAGGCTGGTGAAGTTTATCCACACCAGACTCTAAGTCACATACACGTGGAATCCTATCACAATTCCATGCTGAAACTCACTGATATCCTGAAAGGAACACATTTTTCACTAATGTTTATAAAAAACATTATAAAAACAAACAACGGTCTGCTTGCCGAGGTGCTTCATTTTATACACCGTGGGCTATGGATGTAATTAGTAGGGCTGACCGCAATTAATCGACTATTCGTTGGTCGACCAAAAAAATTACTAGTCGGCCAAATTCCATTGGTCGACTAGTCACAGGGAAAAAAAAGCTGCGTTTCGTCAAAGGACTTCAGGGACTTTTTAAATTGAACGGCGTCACAAAGGAAGACGTGACACTCCATACCAGTAAGTGGCGGTAATGTACACCCTTATTGCCAACCGCCATTAAACACCACAAGAAGAAAACGTGACAGGAATTTATTCCATGTGTGGAAGGATG